>ML103840.1:42050-70886 GCA_003697995.1 Taxidea taxus jeffersonii | reverse complement strand
ATCCTGACCCTCACCGGCGTTTCCACTCTAGGGGATGTGAAGAGTAATCAGGAAAGTGACTGTATGTCTAAGAAGAAAATGGTCCCTGACTTCTACGTTGACAGCATAGCTGACCTTTTGCCTGCCCTTCAAGGTTAAAGATTTAGTGTCTTTAATCTCCAGAATAAAACGAATTGAAAACCACTTACCCAAATTAATAGGTGGGGCTTAAGCATCCATGCAGCTAGGTGGCTTCAAACCGCATACTTGGAGTCAAGTAAAGGCACTAGTTGTTAACCTTGGAAGTAAACGTTTGGGGGGCGATATTGTTTACAGACGCTTCTATTGGAAGATGCACTTTTAAATCTGGAGGGCATTGCGGGGGTCCTGGGCTTCGGGTGCCATGGACAAGGACAGGCTTAGCATCTGTCCAGGATTCAGGTGACCTCAGGGTGGGTACCCAGCCTGCTGAGGGGCCCCGGGCAGGTCTAAGGATGTTAGATGTTTCATTGAAGATTTTGTTCAGGGATCAGGCCCCCCCCCTTCCAGGCCAAAGGGGAGGGCGGTCTGATGATTTTGACTGTTGTGAGAAACTTGTACAGACGCAGGGCCTGTTGGTCTGGTCATCTGCAGGGGAGCCTGCTGTGGCGTCCCAGCCCCTCACCTGCAGGGTGGGAGTGGAGGACAGCGCTGCTCCCAGTGCTGTCTCCCTGTCCTTGGGGTGCAGGGTGCTGAGCTCACCACTGCCCACACTTCCTTAAAAACCACTCTGATGTCACAATCAAGTGTCTGTTCCGTTTCAGATACCCAGGGCTGCCACACCTCGTATGTGATCACGGAGTTCTGTAAACTCAGTCCAGCTAAGCCTCAGCTTTCTCAAATGTGCATTTAAATCCAGCTGACCTGGACTGAGCACATTGTTAGCTGGGCGGCCAAGAGAGTGTGGATGGCCCTGCCGAACTCTGGGCAGCTGTGCAGAGAGCTCAGAGTAGCGTTGGTACCAAAAATTATTTTTTTTAACTTTTGAACAATTTTTGTCAAACGGCAGAATTGAATCTTAAGTGTGTTAATAGCTGTGCTCTGTCTCGTAGGGAAAATCCCTCCGAAGAAGCCTGCGTGCCCCGCACCCAGCAGCACGGCTAAAGGCACGTGCTGGCCGAGAAATGCCTGTCACCCTGGGCGCCCTCTGGGTGGGGGAGGAAAGAGGTGTCCCCAGGAACAGGAAATCCTTTCACAAAACATCCAGTCTCTTCCTGTTCTGCTCCTGAATCCGCAGTTGGGGTGGGGGTTACATGCCAGTGGTCCTTGAGGCCACTTCTCTTGGCTCTGGAGTTCCTTGTCAGACGCCAGCGGGAAAACTGGCAGGGTCCGTCTGCTAGCCAAGGGTTCTTGGCAGAGGGCTCCGGCCTTTTCTGCCTGTTCCCTAAAGTTGCTGACCTGATAAGCAGACCGTTCAGCTGCACTTGTAGGGCAGAGCCTGGGAAGCTGTTCCTTTTGGCAGACTCCTTCCCAGCGCCTCACTCTGTCCCCAGTGGCCTTTGCCCACGAGCTTCTGTCCTAGCCCCGGAGGGACTCCTTCCCTCATTCTCGACGTTCTCGTAGCAATAAAAGGTGTCCCGAACCCGCAGCTCTTCCAGGCCTGGGCTGTGTGGGGTTTGGACTGTGCTGTGGGGCATCTTGAGGGCAGCCAGGGCCTGTGAGGTCGGTGGTGCTGACGGCTCTGCGAGGTCGGCTCAAGGTGGGTCTGGACATTGAGCGGGCCTGTCGGGGCGTTGTCACCTACACCAGGCGCGCGCAGCGGGCGCAGCAAACAGCACCACCTCTCCTGCCGGGCAGCGCCCCGGAGCCCACGTGCACCCCACCTCTGCCCCTCGTTGCACTGTGTGAACCCAAATGCATATTAAAGGCTCCAACCGCGCTAACTCTGGCGTTCTTTGCCCTTGTTTTGGTAGCAGCCTTTGCGCAGAGGCTACAGCTGCCTAGCCGGCGGGGGCGGGGGGGTGTTGCTGTCTAAGAAGGAGGCGTTCTGGGATTCGTTCCAGAGCTGGGATGCTGACCGCCAGGATGCCATCGCATCCCAGGCCCATGACACAGAGGGCCGGCTTCAGAAGAATCGGCAAGACAGGCACAAAGCAAAGCCAAGAACAGGGAAGGGCAACAGGGTGAAGGGGTGCGGAGCCCTCACGTCCTGCCAGTGCCAGAGGGAGCCCCGACGAAATCCACAGCACCGAGAAGTCGGAGATGCGAGCTTGGAGCAGAGGAAGCCAGCGTGGGCAGGGCAGGGCGGGGGCCGGCCGACCTGACTGACCATCCCCGGGCGTGTGGACGTGCCCCTCGGCGGCGAAGAAGCCATCCTGCTCCCAGTCCCACATGCTGCGGACTCCCCTTGGCCTGGCCCATCTGAGGGGCTGGAAGTGGCTGGGGGCACGGGGGATGGAAGGGCAGAGGCAGCGTGGACTTCCGTATCAGCCGTTTGTGGAACACGTTTATTGGTGGCCTGAGCCCTGGGAATCCAGAAATAACCCGAGACACTGGAACAGCCTCTTTAGGAAAATGAAGTCTGCCCCCAACTAGACTCTAAAGTCGTCCTGCCTGGGCTGCCCTCCGTGCCAATCCGCGGGACTTGACTTCCTTGACTGCCGGCGCTCTCCGCCCTCTCAGCCCCGCACTCTGCACGGGTGTCAGGACAGCCAGGCACTGTGACAAACACCGCCCCCCCCCCCAGCAGGGGGAGCTGTCCTGGCTCCAGGAGAGGAGGGGGCCGGGTCGGCGGTTTGGCTCATCACAGCTGTACTAAGGTTTCCCTAGCTGGCTCCAAAGGGCGGCAGACAGTCCCCGCATTGTCACCAGGGCTGCACCATGGAGCAGAGGTGCTGCCGTGAGGAGAGCCCCGGGCCTGGGCCTGTCCAGGTGAGTGCCTGCAACCACCCAGCGCCCCCTTCTAGGACGGGAGACCCTGGGCATGCCCTGGGCAGGGGACGGGAGTGCAGGACCCACCTCGCGCACCTCAGCCCCTGCCTTCCTGAGCCAGCCTGGTCCCCAGTCTCTGTTCCAGGCCCCACAGACTGCAGTGTGCCCCCAGGTGAAGGCCAAGGCCTGCCCTGGGGGCTGGAGGGCCCCCGGCCTGCTGCTGCTGCTAGCACTGGCCACTACTGGGGCTGTGGCTGGAGGCCTTCTTGGCTTTGCTCACAGTCCCTCCAAGGTGAGCTCCTCCTGGGGACCTGGCCAGGGGCACAGACAGTGGGGAGGGGAAGGAAAGGCCAGGACCTCCCAGCCCTCCAGTGGAGCCAGGGCTCAGAGCGGTGGCTGGAACATGGGAGGGGGGTGCTGTCGGGGGCTGCCCCAGCCTGCCCAGTGAGCTCTGGCTCCCCGTCTCAGCCTCTGCTGCAGATGCTCCGTCTGACCCCCCCAAGCCCTGGGGCACCCCGGTCCAACCAAACCGTCCAGGTGGACGCGGCCCGGAATGTGGCAACCATCCGGGTAACCTCAGCTCAGAGCAACCGCAGCTGGGCGGTGCTGTTCGACGGGCAGAACGTGAGTGGGCTGGGGGAGCGGTCAGCACCCGCGGAGGCTCAGGTGGCCCTGCCTCACCCGCCTGCCTCCCTAGGGCTGCGTCTGTTACCGCCCCTCGGGACACCCGGCCTGCTTCCTCTGCCCCATGGAGCCCCGAGACCGCGAGACCCTACAGCTGCTGGTGAACACGTCCAGGGTAAGCAGCCCCACGCGGCCAGGCTCCCGGGGCCGGGGGGCAGACAAAGGGTCCTGTGTACAGCCCAGGCCGGGGGCAGGCTGGAGCTCCGGTTTCAGGGAACAGAAGGCCTGTCTTCTCTTGGCCGAGGCCGCTGACAAGAGCTGAGGATGGTGCTGGCCCCCAGCCAGATGTCCAGAGACGCACAGGCATGGCCCCAGCCCAGGGGAGCGCCGGTGCCCCCGCGCCCTGGCCCACCAGAGCCTCGTCTGCAGGGCCACGGGGCCCCCGGCCCCAGCCAGGACACCCACTACGCCCAGGAGCTGCTGGCAGTGCTGGGGCGCCGCAAGGTGGACCCTTCCCAGGTGGGCGACTCTGTGCGGCATCTTTGTGGCAAGACGCCCATTTACTGGGCCCGCCGAGCGGAGGGTAAGTCGGGCACTGTTGTGGGGCCCGTTGTGGGGCCCAGGTGGAAGGGGCTGAGCTGCGTGGGGCTCACGCAGGCCCCTCCCCACAGGACCCCAGAGGCAGCGGCTCATCTACCTGTGCATCGACATCTGCTTCCCCAGCAACATCTGTGTGTCTGTCTGCTTTTATTATCTCCCAGACTAAGTGCCACACCCGGCCAGCCCCCCAGGCCGGCCTCATGGCAGGTCATGGAGGCTGGCTGCGGGCGGGAGTTAATAAATGCTCCACCTGGCCATGACACTGTTCTCTGGGGCCTCCGGACACAAAACAGGCAGGGTGGGGGAGAGCATGGGCTTGGGGTTGGGCCCCAGCCTGGGACCCCGTGGGACCCGTGGATCTGGAATTTCGGAAGCAAGTGAAGGCTGGCTCAGGCACGCTTCTGGGCCTCGTCACACCCACAGAAGCCACGGGAGCTGAGAGAATCCCAGGGCATGCTGGCCTGTCCAGTCGCAGCTGGCCACGGGGTCCAGCGGGCTCGGGGGCGAGGGGCTGGCCCATGGAGGTTCACTCTGGCCTGGGCAGTCGAGCGCACCTAGTCTACAGGTGCTCCCTGGACAGCCGCCTGCAATCCGGGAGGCCACGGGCTAGCCCAGCACGCTGTCGTTGAAGGCCAAGCAGACGACAGCTTTTTGGTGGCCGCCATACTCTCTCTTGATCTCTCCCGTCTCCACACACCAGAGCCGGGCCAGGTTGTCAGACGAAGCTGCAGGGAGGGATGGGGGCAGGAGCTCAGGGCGAAGCCCCAAGCTGGGGCCCACCGCCGCAGGAGCTGGCCGGCACGGGGTGGTGGCAGCCGGGCAGGCAGGGGCTCACCGGTGACGATGTACTGCGAGTCCCCCGAGAAGGCACAGCCCCACATCCAGCCACGCGAAGACTCCCCCGGGTTGCCGCTCTTGATGCTGAGCTCTGTCATCAGGGAGAAGTTGGACGTCCTCCAGATCTTGCAAGTCTGGTCGGCTGAGCAGGTGGCCAGAAGCCTAAGGGTAGACGTGAGTGCAGCGGTGGGGGTCGTCAGCAGCCACTCCCACCTTCACCCCAGTGCAGTGCAAGGGCTCCACACCTGCCCCCCCGCAGACCCCCTACACACGTAGAGTCAGGGCTGAAGCGGCACTGCAGGGCATAGCGGGTGTGCGCCGGGATCTTGGTCTTGGGGATGAGCTGTGTCACCTCGTCACCAATGCCCCCAGTCAGGTTCCAGACGTAGCAATTCCCCTGTGATTGGAGGAGTCTCATGGGACACCTGGAGCCTTCGGTCTGACACCTGGGAAGGGAGGCCCTGGTGGCCAGACCGGATGCAGGGGCTGCCGTCCCACTGGGGGCTGCACACCGGGATCTGGGGGCACAGCTGGGCCAGGCTGCAGGGAGCCCCAGGCAGGCTGAGAGCCGGAGGCCATGCCTGGCCTTGGAGCAGAAAGCTGCTGACTCGCGGGAGGGTGAAGGACAAGATGGGAGCGAGACACATCAGACGGAACAGCCGGAGGGTGACGTGGGGACGCTACGGGACCAGGGAGTCGAGAGGTCAGGGACTTTGACGGGGAGAAGACGAGGCCGGACGGGAGAGCGGGGCCACACCGCAGCGTCCCACAGCCACGCCAAGGACCCAGGGCGCCAGGTGGTCCACGCAGGGAGCGCTGGCGTCGGCTGGCTCAGAAGGAGCGCACTGTGGGGGCAGAGCCTCGGTGAGGAGGGAGGGCGGCCGCGCATGGAGAGCGGAGGCAAACGTGGGCCAGGAGGAGCCCGGGAGGAGGGAAGTAGACTCGAGAAGTTGTGGAGGTGGAAGTCACGCCTGCTGGCTGAGCTGTGCCGTAGTGAGAGGGGGCGTCAGGAGCGACACCCGCTTTCTGGCTTGGCTGGTTGGCTTGGATCTGGAGCCCAGCATGAGGAAGCAGGCCCCGGAGTGGGGGGGGGGGGGTCTGAGGAGCGTCTGGGGACTGAGCCAAGTGCAGGGAATCGGGAAGACCAGGGGCTGGGTGCTGAGCCAGCCTCCCCCGGTGCATGCACACCCGGGACTCACGGTGCTGTTGACGGCCGCCATGTAGCTGGCGTCGGGGTCAATGTGGGCGGACGTGATGGAGACCTCAGGCTCCGGTATCAGCTGCTCGTTGTGGTCAGTTTTCAAGTCCCAGATGTGGATGGCGCCGCTCTGGTCCCCCACAATGAGCTCCGCCTGGGGTGCAGGGGAGGTGAGAGAGGACCAGTGCCCTGCCCTCCAGAGCCCCACGGTGCCCAGCCCTGTGAGCGCCCCTCACCTGGTTGGGGTGCAGGCACACGCAATTAATGGGTGCGTTCACCTGGAAGATCCGCTGGCACTGCAGGTTCCGGGACCTTTGGGGGCACATGTGCTCTACTGAGTGCAGCTGGCGCCCCCAGATGCTCTTTCCCCGCCATTTGTGCTCGTTCCTCTGCTGACAGCAGCGGTGTCACACCACGCACCAGCTGGACTCCCCCCGCCCCCCCCAGGGGCAGCCCCTCAGCCCGGGATTGGGGGACTCACTCTCCAGAGCTCCTTGGAGGATCAGGCTGAGGCTGGGCTCATCTTTGTGTGGCTTCACCCCCTTCCCTGCCTTGCTTTCGTCACCACCCTCAGCAAATCACCCGTAAAGAAAACCCCATCTGAGCCTCTGCTTGGAGGGCCCTGGCCTGAGACAGCCCCAGCCTAGCCCCCCACCCGCACACACCCGGCAACAGGCCCCTCCTGCCCACTGCCCCACACCTGAGGTCCCAGATCCGCGCCGTGCAGTCTTCCCCACCCGTGTACATCCAGCGGCCGTCCTCATGGAAGCCCACGGACGCGATGTTCTTGTTGACCCCGTCGTAGCTGATGATGGGGTTGGGGTTGTTGGAGCTGAGATCATACATGCGAATGTGCTGGTAGCCTAGGGACACAGGCTGCGCTCAGGGTGGCTGTGCCCAGGCCAGCCCAGCAGGGATCAGGGGTCGGGCTGAGGGTACAGCTACCTGCAGCGGCGATCATGCTACGGTCTGGCGTGATCTCCAGGGCGTTCACCTGCTAGGTCTGTTAAGGAGGAGGACAAACAGAGCCCTGGAGCCCTCGCCCCCATCTGGCTTGGCTGCTGCAGACTTTCCACCCCAGGCACCCGTTCCTTTTCCCAGGCCGCTGCCCCCACCGGGCATCCTTCCCAGTACCGCCCTCCGCACCTTCCCGGTGAAGGATACAGAGTCCTGATGCTGCACCGTGCGCGTGCAGATGCCACTGTGGGCCTGCCAGAACCGCACCGTGTGGTCATAGCCCGCAGTGGCCAAGATCACCGGGTCACTGCCCACTGTGCCGGGGGACGTGTTCATGGTGCGGAAGAAGAATCCGCCCGCACAGGACGCACTTCTGAAAAGCAGGGGTCAAAGCTCAGAGCATCTGCAGAAGAGAGGGGTGTGCAGTATTTACGGAATACTCTCTAAGTCCACTCGCTGCTGAGAGATAGGCATTCGCATTCCCATTTTA
The DNA here is from genome assembly GCA_003697995.1 of Taxidea taxus jeffersonii. Classification (NCBI taxonomy): domain Eukaryota; kingdom Metazoa; phylum Chordata; class Mammalia; order Carnivora; family Mustelidae; genus Taxidea; species Taxidea taxus. The sequence goes on along the minus strand of ML103840.1, from coordinate 63,291 downwards.
GAGAGGTGGAAACTGAGGCTCGGAGGTTCAGAAAACGCGTGACAACCTGCGGTGCTTCATTCCCCGCCCCGCGGACCCGGCCTGGCCGCCAACCCCACCCGCCGCCGGCAGGGGGCAGTCGCGCCCGGGACGCAGCTCTGCCGCAGGGGCGGGCCGCGCATGCGCAGGGGCGGCGGACGCGCCGGAGAGAGCCGAACGCAGCGGCTACGCATGCGTAGCAGGCCGGCGGCCGAGCCTGATGGGAGGGGGTGCTCTCTGGCCGGACCCTCGGGCTCCCCCGTGCTCCGCCGACAGCCCGGGCTTCGTCCCGCTGGGCCAGCTTCCCCAGGCGCGCTCTCCCGGCCACCCAGCGGCCGCTTTCTGGCCCTCGTCCCGCGGCCCCCGTACCTTACACGCGGCTCTGCGCTCCGCCGCGCCTCAGGACGGCGAGCGGAGCGAGAGAGAATCGATAGAGGCCGCGGCCGAGCGTAGAGTTATCGATGGGCCCTTAAGGCGACACCACGGCCTTACGCGGGGGTGGTGGGGCGAGACCAACGTTCTGGGGCGGGAGGAGCCCGTGGAGGCCTCCGTGATGCTGGCCGCAGCCTTCAGACCGCTACGCGTTTTCCAAGCTTGGTCCCGAGGCGGGGCCGCGCCAACCCCTGCCCCCCGTCCCCTTCCCCCCCGTAAGTCGAGGACTCCGGCCGGTTAACGTGTGCATTGCAGGTAAGCAAGAGTGAGGACTTGTGCTGGTATAAGTATATCCCAAACACCACATGAGATATACTTACCCTAAGAAGTTGCCCTTGTTCATGGGGAATTCGAACGTAAGTGGACGTTGTGCAGTTCTCTTTGCTAGTCTGGGCCCTTTCGGTCCTGTTCAGCCCTGACTCAGCCTCAGTGACCCCTCCAAAGCCGGGGTCCCTCATGCCCCCTGTGCTGTTTCGCGCTCTCACACTCCAGGCACTGTGACCTCAGCTTTCCCGCGGGGTTTTCCCCCCACGATGCTTAGAAACGCAGCTGCACACAACCCCCTTCCTTCCTCCGGCTTCTTGGCCCAGGCCTCAACCCTCCGCTAGGCCCCCAGGTCCTGGGCGGTGGGAACCTTCCCTCCGTCCTTCCCCACAGCCCGAGCTCCCCCTCCAGCAGACACTCCGCGTGGCCCTCCCCACCTCTCCGACTCCCACATCCTCACCTCTCACTCACTCCTCAGCCCGCGCTCATCTTTGGCCCCCAGCTCTCCAGTGGAAATATCGCAAGGTCGCTGGCGGCCTCACACTGACGAATCCGCTGGACACTTGTCGCACCTTGACACATCTGCGCAACGGTTGACAGTGCTGGTCCTGAAGTTCCCCTTGACTGCTCAGCTTCCTGCCAGTCTTTCTCTGCCTTCCCTTCGAGCCTGGTCCCCACCGAGGGTCCCGTGCACTCTCCAGGGCTTCCAATACCACCCGTGTTTGGAGGCCTTCCCCCCTGTCTCCAGCTCAGACTCGCCTCCCCGATGGACCGTCCCCAGACAGCTCTGCTTCCCGTGGCCGAGACAGTTCATTATGGACGTCCCCGAAACGGCTTCCCCTTCTGTGTGCCGGAGCCCCTCACGTGCTACAGCTCGGCGCGATCCAGTGGCGTCCATCGCCCCCTGTGCCAGAATGGCCTCCTACCCCACCTCCCTACCTGCACTCTTGCCCCCATCCGGGCTGTCCTTCACATGGCAAAGTGGTCTTTTGAAAACTGAGACCTCCAGACCCCTGGCCCCTGCCAACCGTGCGACTTTCTCCTCTCTCCATTCCAGAGGCCCCGTGCTCTGTCCTGCCAGCGTGGACAATAGCCTTGGGCTCTGACCCCCCACTACACACTCCCTTCTGAGCCGCTGCCCATGCCCCACTGAGGATGCGCGCCGGGATGCCTCTTTACGTGCCACGCTCGGGGCTGTCGGCCCCTTTGTGGCGTCTGTAGGAAGCATTATGCTGGTGTTTCTGTTTTCATTGAGGTAAAATTCACACACTGTGAAACTAACCATTTTTTAAGGTTTTATTTATTTTTTACTTATTTTATAAGATTTCATTTATTTATTTGACAGAGAGAAAGCGTAAGCAGGGTGAGCAGGAGAGAAAGAACCATTTATTTATTTGACAGAGAGAGAGAGAGTGTGCGACCCGGGGCTCAATCCCAAGACCCTGGGATCATGACCTGAACCAAAAGCAGACGCTTCACCGACTGAGCCAATCAGGCCCCCCTTATTTATTTTTTAAAGTGATCTGTACACCCAACGTGGGGCTTGGACTCAAGACCCTGAGATCAAGTCACGTGCTCTTCCAACTGGGCCAGCCAGGAGCCTCTGAAATTCACCATTTTTAAAGTGAACAATCCAGTGGCACTTAATACGTTCACAGTGCTGTGCCGTCACTAACCTCTGTGTACTTCCAGAACATTTTCATCAGCCCAAAAGAAAACCCCTGTGCAGTTTCTCCCCATTGCCTCTCCACCCTCCACCCTCCAGCCCCTGGCCAATACCAGTCTCCTTTCTGTCGCTGTGGATTTCCTGCCCTGGGTGTTGGGTATCCGTGGGATCCTGCAGCACACGGACTTCGTCCCCGGCTTCTCTCGCTGGGCACCATGTTTTCAGCGTTCATCCAGGTGCTGGCAGGTATCAGAGCCTCGTTCCTTTTTACGGCTGAATAATATTCCAGCGTGTGGCTGGACCCCATTTGTCTACCCACTCACCTGCTGACGGGCACTTGACTTCTTTCCCCATTTTGGCTATTACAAATAATACTGCTGTAAACATTCCCACACGAGGAAGAGTGTCTTTTGAAGCACATGTTTTCATTTCTCTGTACACTAGCCGTGGAATTGCTGGGTCACATGGTAACTCTATGTTTAACTTCTTGAGGAACCGCCAGACCATGCTGCGCGTTTTCCTGCATTATGCATCAGGTCTTTCTAATGGCTCTGCCAAGGAGAAACCACCCTCATTTGGGAGACGAGGAAACTGAGGCTCAGAGACGCCGACTCATACGTGGCGGTTCACACCAGTGGGCCACGACGGAACCCATCCTGCTGGCTCAGCTGCCCTTGCCCCTTCTGTGAGCCCCCACACTTGCTCATCCTCCTTGCTGAGTACCGGAGCTCCACCGGGCTCAGAGGCCGCTCTGGGAGCGGCAGTGAATATGTGGAGTCGGAAGGCAGGGAGAGTAAGAGCTCTGTGCACCCCAGCGCCTGAAGGACATCCAGAGCGGTGTGAAGCCACCAAGGAGCCTGGGAGCAGGAGAGAGGGGTGGGGCTAAGGAAGGCTGGAGGACTCCCCCTATGGGTCTCTGCGGTCCCACCTGTGTCCCAGAGGTCAGGCCCTGCGCTGTTGGCCTTTCCTGTGGGGCTCTGGGTAGGGCCTGGGGATCGCACGTGTCCCTTGCCTAGGCTAACGAACAGACGAGGCGGGGCTCCCCCCACAAGCCTGAGTCCCCCCAGCATCTCTGCTGGGTAAGAAGAGGGGCCGGGACCCATAGCTGTTGATCCCCTCTTACGCACTCAGCACCAGCCGAGCCCTTTACCGAGGTGGCGTCCATGAGAATGAGAGCAAGCCCGGGCAGCTGACATGCTGCATGCTCCCCACAGCCCATGGGGAGGGTATGTTTCTCTTCCCCGTGTCCTACAGCAGGGGCCAGGCATCAGGGCTTTGGGGGGTGGGGGAGGAGCACCAGGGGCCGCTGCGCTGCAGCCGGTGGACAGGAGCAGGGGCTGCATAGGCCTCCAGGGGAGACCGCCATGCAGCTGGGAAGGGGGCCAGCCTGGGCTGCAGTGAGGCAGCCGCCGGCTCAGGAGTCTGGCCAATTCTGCTGGCTCAGCAGCCCCTCCTCCCGGGAATCTCGGAGGCCTGACTTCCTGGAGGGCTGCCCAAGTCTCACGCCTCCGCATCTTGGTCCCCCAGCCAAGCTAACCCCTGTCCTCTGGCTGGGGGGATCCGCCGGCAAACGCACATCTCTGTTTTCAGGTGGACCCTCCCATCAGCCCTGGGTGACAGGCAGAACTGCTGGCCCATTTTACAGATGAGGCAGCTGAGCATCAGGGCTTCGTCCAAAGTTGACAGGCTGGCCAGTTGCAGATCTCAGACTTCTTGGGCACTCCTAGGCCATCACCTTCTAGCAGAGAGAGTCCAGCAGAACGTATACAGCTGTCTCCCCAGGTCTGTGCTCCTGAAGGTGGACTCCACAGGAGGTACCCCTTTGTAGGTCCGGGGAGTGACTCTGGGGTGCCTGTTTGTAGGATGTGGACAGAGCTGGGGGTGGGGCAGTTGCAGGCAGGCCCAGTTCATTACCCAGAAGAATTAGAGATTTCTCGTTTGGAACTTGGCCTTTCAGCTCATGATGAAGGTATATTTGTGAAGGTGGGAGGAGAGAACATATTTTTCTTACACAGTCATTAGCACGATTTATGACATTTAAATATCCCGACATTTGTTGTGTGAGCCTCGGTTTTGTACCCTTGCCCCGGGCTCTGCACATGTTAGGCTCGGTCCGGAGTGTTTTCCCTTAGTCGGCCAAAATGTAAGAACAATGGTCAGAGCAATAGCCATCTTTTCGTTTGTATTTTTTGTAATACTTCTCGTATGCCAGGCACAGTGCTAGGCCCTCCAGATGCAAAGATGAATAAAATATCGCTCCCATGTGCAGAGAGCCAAGAATCGCACCACACCCACAGAAGCCACTTAGTGAGCATTTACTAAGCTTGACTGCAAAGTGCTTTGTGGATACCATCGCAAGTAATTCCCAAGCAACTCACGGAAAGCTCTCATTCTCACCCCTATTTTACAGAAGGAAAACCAAGGCTCAGAAAGACAAAGTGACCAGAAAAACCCAGTAAGAGACAGAACTGGGACAAATGCCGAGGCAAGTGTGGGTTCAAAGCTCAGACTCATGACCTTGAGATTCTAGGGCCTTATCTGGTCACTTGGCTTCTCTGAGCCTCAGCCTTCTTCATCTGTAAAGTGGGCACAGTAAATATAGAACGTGACCACCAGTGTGCCTGATCTAGCATATGTCCCAGAAGTGGTCACGATAGAGAATGGAAGGAAAGGGCCTTTGTGTTTAGGGACGCCCCCATCCCCACCCCCTGTGATCCCGGCATGTGCTGGGAGACCTAGACTTGCTCCCTAAACTCCAAGGAAGACCCCATGGTGGGGATGGTCAGCTGCCTGGATCAGGGGATCCTAGTGCCTGCTGCTTCCCTCACTGCCCCCCGCCCAGCCTGGCCATCTTCCTCCTGCACCTGCTTGATGGTCTGGCTGTAGGAAGAGGAGTGTCAGGCCGTCATATGTGCAGATCCCTCCAAAAACTCTTGACAGCTTTGACCCGGAAAGGTGATGATCTGCCCGTCCTGCAAATGAGAGTGAGCCTGAGCCAGGACTCAGACCCCAATCCATCTGTCTGTAGGATACTGCAGCCTCAACAAGGGTGCCCAGACTGTGCCCAGGTCAGAGGGATGAGACCTCTGTGCATGTGTACGTGTGTGGGCGTGCTCACATATGCGTGTGGGGCAGGCAGGGGCGCATGAGGGAGTGGGGGGCTGGTTAGTATTTGTGGAGCAGGACCGTCCTGCCCTAGGACTCCCAGGGTCTGTCACTGGAGGCTGGAGGGTTAAGAGACTTGGTGGGGGATCAGGTGGGTGGTGGGCAAGACTGTGACCCCATGGGTGCTGGGGATGGGGGATTGAGCCCCTATATGTGGTAGGGTGTGGGGCTGCACCCCAGCTGGTGCTGGGGGACGGCAGTGGGGTTAGGGTTCAGGTTGAGGCGGGAGGGGGGGGCAGGGAGCTGTTGCCCTGCATTGTTTATGGAGAGAGCCCCGGCTGCAAGGGAAGAGGCAGCAGTTGGGGGTGGGGGTGCGGGTTCCCTGACACCGAATTCATTATTGGGAGATTCCTCTTCACAATCCCTCGACACCTCCCACGGGAACCACGGGCCAGAAATGTCTGACAGCCTCTGGCAGGCCGGCTCCCGTGCCGCCGCGGGTGCCCGGGTCTCTCGGCGCCCGGGTCCCCGCCCGCCCACTGCCTCCGAGTCCCTCCCCGCTTGGGTCCCGCAGCCTCTGGAAGCCTCTCTCAGGCTCAGCCTCGCGCCGCCGCCGTGCCGGGGCTCGGTGTCCAGCCCCCACCCCGGCGGCTGCCGTCCCCGGCCCCCGGCCCCCGGCGGTCGCCCCCGGCCGCCGGCTGTGCGCAGAGGCCCGCCCGGCCGGCGCGGCCCGCACGTGGGGAGGGGGCGTCTCGGGAGCTCGGGGCCGATGTAGGGGCGGAGCCAAGCAGCCGGGCGCGCGGCCGGCGCGGGCGGACGGAGGTCAGCGGCCGCAGGAGGGGACCCAGGCGTCCGGGAGGCGGCGCCAGGTGCCGCGCCCCCGCCCTGGGCCGCCCCCCGCCCGTGACGCGCTCCCCGCCCCTCGGCGCCGGGAGCCCGAGCCCGAGCCCGAGCCCGAGCCCGAGGACGGCGCGGGGCGCGGGCGGCGGCGGAGGCGGCGGGGGAGACAGGAGGATGCGGCCGGGGCCGCCGGGCCGCCGCCGCCTCTGAGCCGCGCCGAGCGCACGGAGCGCAGCCGCGTCGCTGCGGCCCGGCCGCGCCATGGGGAAGGAGCAGGAGCTGGTGCAGGCGGTGAAGGCGGAGGACGTGGGGACCGCGCAGAGGCTGCTGCAGAGGCCGCGGCCCGGGAAGGCCAGTGAGTGCGGGGGGCGCGGGCAGGCGGGGGCCCCGCGGCGCCGACCCCCCCACCCCTCCCGGCGCGGGGCGGCCAGGGGGATGCTGTCGGGTCCCTGGGGGCGGGGCGGGGCCAGCGGCGCCCAGACCCGCGGTCCGCACCCCCGCCCCCGGCGCCGGAGGAGGGGCGGCTGCGAGCGCCCGGCGGCCCCCCAGCCAGCCCCCCAGAACGGCACCTGGCCGCGGGCGTCCCCCTCCCTTCCCGGGCTGCGGGCTGACAGCTGAGGGCTCTGTTGGACTGTCAGAGGGCGAGGCGGATGCCGCCCCCCCTTCCCCACCGTGGAGAGAAGGAGGGGGCCCTGGCGGTGAGGGGCGGCCACAGGGCTGCCGGTCCCTGTCAGATCCCCTCCACGCCCCATGTTTAATAACATGCTTTGCAGGGAATGGGGGGCAGGACCATGCTGGGGGTGTGGCTGCCCAGGCATGGCCGGTTGGGGGCCATTTACTCATGGGGGAGCAGAGGCCCAAGGTCGCCCAGCCCACAGCGGGCTGGGCTCCAGGCAGGTGTAGACCCTGCCACAGACCCTGGTCCTCTCTGGCTTCCCTGCCGGGAAAGGGGCTGGAGAGGGGGGAAGGGGGCTCCCACTAGCCATCCCGAGCTTGCGCTGTGAGGGCCCCTGGGAAGGGTTGGGAGCTTGGAGTCCTGATCCCTGCACTCATCCCAGCTCAGCCCAGAGCCTCCCCGGGGGCCCCTGGAGATGGATGGATGGGTGTGTGGACCAGCTGCGTGTGCGGCTGCGCACGTATGGCCGTGTCAGTGTGTCGGGGCACCTGTGCGGGCGCAGACAGGGCTCCCCAGGATAGCACGTGGGGTCGGGGTGCCCCACGCCCCATCCCACTCCCAGAGACTCTAGGTAACCCAGGGAGGCCCCTCCCCTTTTCCCAGGAAGCATGCTGAGAACTGAGCTGGCCTTGGGGCTGGTGGCCCCGCAGGTCCTTGAGCAGCAGGAAGACTCCTCCCGCTGCAGCCCCGTCTGCTCCGTGTGGTTCCAGAACCTTGCAGGGTCCCAGATACAGGCTGGCTCTGCCTTCCACACCAGGGCTCAGGGCTGGTCTGCCAGCTGGGGTCGGCTTCAGGGCCTCAGGGCTCAGAAAGGGAGGGCTTCCAAGCAGAGGTACCCATAGCTGAGCCGTGAAAGCAGGTGGAGGGGTTGAGAGGTGGAAGGCTAGGCAACGGTTTCCACCTAGTGGCCATGGGACCTTGGGCGCCGCTGACTCCAGCTCTCCAGGCCTCGGTCTCCTCACCTGTAGGATGCGGACACTTGGGGTCCCTGCCTTATAGCATTGCTGGAAGAACACGGGAGAGCACACAGGAAGCCCAGGCCTTTCTTAAGTCCTCAGGAAGTGCTGACTTGAACTGTTTCCTGAGGCAGCCCAGGATGGGTTTCCAGGGAAGTGGGGCATCCGGTTCAGTCGTCCAGGGGTGGTGTGGGGACTTGTCCCTTTACCCCGGTGTCCACCTGAAACTTGGCATTTGTCCCTGCCTGGTCTGCTCTCTGGGAGAGACACCTGCCCTGGCCCCCATATCTGGGCCCTCTGACTCACAGGGGCGGGCATAATAAGTCAGACAGAGAAATCCCTCCATGAATTAGCTCGGTTGTCATGGAAACACTGGCCTGCTTTGGAGTAAGATGTATTTTGATTCAGCAAAGTGCAGCTGGAGTTTGGGCCATGGGGTGGGGGGCACCCAGCGGTGCTCTCTCAGGCACACAACCCCCCCCAGCCGGACTCCGGACGGCTTCCCATGACTCATGTTTCCATGACCTCCGCCCCCTGCTGGCACCTTCCTGCCACCCCAACCCCTGAGTGTTGCTCTGGGGTCTGTCGGCCCTGCCATCCCGCCTTGAAGGGACCCTCCCCTGTCATGCACGCTCGGGCACTGGGACCCTCGGCCGCTGTCCTTGAGAGACACTGCTCTCGAGGGAGCTTCCCAGGGTGGGGCCGGCCTTCTGCTGAGCAGGGACATCTGCCCTTCCTTCTGGCCCCACGTCCCCAGCCGGAATTCACAGCAGCCTACGGACCAGCGCGCCTACGTCCTCTCACCTTGGCCCAGTAATGCTTCCCTTGCAGCGTCGGGCCCAGAGCTCCCTGCCTGCCCTAGGGAGGCTGAGGGAGTGCCCTGCCGTATCAGCCAACAGAGGCAGGACCACATCCCTACAGGAGACAGACGTGGCTCTGTGGGCTGGCAGACCAGGGGCTTCTGTGGTTGGAGGAGTCTCTGGGCAGGGCGTAGAGAGAGGCCACATGGGCAGGGTGGGAGAGGGGCTGAGGCCAGCTCCCCCAGGGCCTCTGCAGCCTGGAGTTTGGGGCTGATCTCAGAGGCAGGAGGGTCCCAGGAAAGTGGTTAGAGGACTGAGCGACAGGAGCTGGGAGAGCCCACGATGTGGAGTGGGGTGGGGATGAAATCTATGCCCATTACCCACGTGGTAGCTGCAGGACCTAGTGCCCTTATGGAAAAGAGAAAGGGGGCTCCTGGGAGGGGTTTCTGGGGACTTCATCTTGGTTCCCACTTGTCGTCGCATCGATGTCCCCTTCCTCCTTCCCTGCTCAGGCCCCTCCGGCCATGCCTGCTCCAGCTTCATTCAGAGCACCTGTCTCCCTGGGAACCCAGGGTCCCCCCTGCAAATTGGGGGGTGCTCCAAGATCTCAGGCTCCCCTCCACTTTCTTCTCTGAGGAGACCTGCAGCAGGGAGTGCGTGAGATGACCTCATGAGACCCGCACCTTGTGTAGCGAATAGTCTTCTGGATGGAGACCCCGCCTCTCCACTGGCGTCTGTGCGCGGTCCTGGGTCTTGACCTCTAGCCCCTCTAAAATGTCAGTGCTCCGGGACAGCAGTGTAGGGGGTTGGGAATATCAGTTCAGGACAGTTTGCCCAACATCTTGTAGGCGCCCGGTTCTGTTTCAGCCACCAAGGATATAATAGCGAGCAAAATAGATTTTAAAAAACCCTCATCCTTTGGGAGCCTGTACTTTAGTGATGGAGATGGACAACAGCCAAGATAATCGGTAGTGAGAGGAGCAGGAGAGAGAAGAAATACAGCAGACACAGGACAGGATGGGGTTGCCGTTCTATATGGGGAGCGCAGCGGGACTCCTCGGAGCAGGTGACGTGGATGAAGTCCCGAAGGACATGAGGGAGGGAGCCATGGGGATAACTGGGGGAAGAACAGCATCCCACACATATACACAGCATGTGCAAAGGCCCTGTGGCAGGGGCGGCTGGTGTGTGGGAGCATCATCAAGGAGGCTTGTGTGGCTGGAAGACGGGTGATGAGAGAGTCAAAGTGATGCAGGAGGGCTCTGTCTTGTAGGGCCATTGTCCAGGGCTGGCCCTCAGGGGGGTCTTCAGGAGAGGGAGGGATGGCTCTGGGATCTGACTCATGGTCTCACAGGGTCCCCCTGACCTCAGAAGTATGGAGGACAGACCAAGGGGCAGGGCAGAAGCAAGGATTCCGGTAGGGAAGTGATGGCAGTGATCCTTCGGGAGAGTCTGGCCTGGTCAGGGCAGGGACACGGCTGTGGTGGGAAGTGGTAGGATTCTGAGTGTGCCTTGAGATGGTCTTGAGCGTAGAACCAATAGGATTTGCTGATGGAGACACTTTAAGCTACTTTTAGGGCTGACTCCGAGGTTTTGGCCTGGACCACTGAGGGAAGGGTGGCGTTGCTGCCCCCTCTGATGGATGTCGGGACCAGCAAAGTGAGCAGAGGGAAGGAGTGGGACCATGGAGAAGCGTCTGCCTCGCCCCGTGTGTGAGGAGCCCCTCATAGAGGGGTGAGGTGGGAGGCCCACAGAGCTAATATTGGTAACTTCTACTTACTGACTAACTCCGTGCCAGATCCTTCATGCTCTAAGGGTGGACATGCCCTTAGGCCTATGAGGCTGGCCCCCTTAGCCCACTTTGAGCTCAAGGCCAAGGCCATAGGGCTAGTAAGGGCCCAGTGCGAGTTTGAACTCAGGTCCATCTGCCTTCGTGGGCTTTGGGGGCCATTGGGGCTGAGGCTGGAGCTGCTCAGGATGCTGTGGGTCACCCAGCGGGTCCTGGAGCAGCCCCTCTGTGACTCGACTCCCTTGGGTTCCTGCTCTTGGGGACCCCCACCCCCACCCCTGTCCTAGGCCTAGACAAAGGGGCTTCTGTCCTGCCGGCCCCTCCCTCACAGAGTGACTGACCCACAAATGGGTTATGTAACCATGGCCCAGACAGGCAGGGGTTTGGCCTGAGTCCGGCTGGCCCCGAGCCCACAGGGAGGGCATCGGGGGGCTCCCGTCCTCCAGCAGTCAGCTGGGGGAGGCCAGGCCCGGGGAGGCCCTGGAGGAAACTGGGGCTGCAGTGGGAGGGCTTGGGTCCTTCGGGCTTCAGGCGGACTGATCCCAGGACCCAGATGGGCCCCCAGAGATGTGGTGGCCGTTCCGGTGTGGTCACTCAGGGCCACCAGCCCACCCGCCTGCCTCCCCTTCCTGCCCCACCAGGCGGGGCTCATCCACATGGGCAGGCCCGGGGCTGGGACTGGGGGGAGGCTGCACCCTGCATATGCAGATCTTCCCCCAGAGACACCCCAATTTCCGGGTGTTCCGGCCTTCCCAGGCCACCCCCGGCCCCATCTGGGTCCTTCTGAGAAACAGATTGCGCCGGCTCTCTCCCGCCGCCAGCAGGTGCTTCGCCAGCGTCCCTGAGGAGGGGGTGTGTGCGCACATGAGTGTGTGTGCCTGTGTGGGTGCACGGCTCTGGCTTCCGTCCTTGTGTGGGGACAGGCCCAGAGCCCTTGGCTCTCTGAACTTGGGAGGCTGGGGTCCAAAAGCTGAGCGCAAGGGATGGAGCTAGACTAACGAAGAAGTGTTTCTGGATGAAAGACTGACGGCTTTGGCTCTGGGGTCCAGCTGCCCAGAGGGGCTGGCCGGAGCCCCCCTCACTGTCTCTCTCCCATCCCCACTAGAGCTCCTGGGCTCCACCAAGAAGATCAATGTCAACTTTCAGGACCCGGACGGGTGAGTTCTCAGGGAGCACCAGGCTAGCATGGGCTGCAGGGCAGGGGGGCCCTGTGGAAGGCTGGGTTGCTGGGCTCCTTGCCCATTCGTGCCCGTCCCTGCCCCAGGTTCTCTGCCCTGCACCACGCAGCCCTGAATGGCAACACAGAGCTGATCACCCTGCTGCTGGAGGCCCAGGCTGCTGTGGACATCAAGGACAACAAAGGCAAGGCCTGCCAGGGACCTCAGAGTGGGGGCAGGGGGTCGAGGGCTGGGCGGAGTCCCTAGAGACCATGAGGTTCCAGAGGCAGAGGCTCCAGACCAGAGTCTCCCTGTGGGTAGAGGGGGTTATCCTGGGCTCAGCGCCCTGCAGGCCGGGCGTGGGTGCAGGGTCAAGGGCCAGCTCCCAACGGCCGCCACTCCACCCCTGCCTGCGCCCAGGCATGCGGCCGCTGCACTATGCGGCCTGGCAGGGGCGGAAGGAGCCCATGAAGCTGGTGCTGAAGGCCGGCTCAGCAGTGAACATCCCATCGGACGAGGGCCACATCCCTCTGCACCTGGCAGCCCAGCACGGCCACTATGACGTGGTAAGGGGCACCCCCGGGGGGCGGGGTGCCGGGGCGGCGTGAGCCCCGCAGCCACCAGGGGTGCTGACCGCGTGCCATGGCCCCGTAGTCGGAGATGCTGCTGCAGCACCAGTCCAACCCGTGCATGGTGGACAACTCGGGGAAGACGCCCCTGGACCTGGCCTGTGAGTTCGGCCGTGTCGGGGTAAGTCTCTCCGGAGAGCTGAGTGGGGCTCTGTCTGCCCCGGCTGTCCCCCAGGAGGGGTGGCATAGGGGAGACGCCCCTGTGACCCCCCGCCCCCCCCCCGGCCCCCCTCCTCTGCCCCCCCCCCCCCTCCCGGGCCCCCCTTCTTTGACCCCCCGCCCACTCCCGGGCCCCCCTTCTTTGACCCTCCGCCCACTCCCGGGCCCCCCTTCTTTGATCCCCCCTCAAGGTGGTCCAGTTGCTCCTGAGTAGCAACATGTGTGCGGCCTTGCTGGAGCCCCGGCCAGGGGATGCCACGGACCCCAACGGCACCAGCCCCCTGCACCTGGCAGCCAAGAACGGCCACATTGACATCATCAGGTATGGCCGCGTGCGGGGCCAGCGGGTGGCGGGCGGACCCGGCTGCGGGCTTCTTGCTCCCGCAGTGACGTCATAAGCCACGGGGATGTGGTCAGGCGGCCCGGCCCCACCCGGAAAAGGGTGCCTTGGAGGGGGCTGGGGAATGGACCACGGCTATAGTCCCAGGCCTGGGCTCTGTTGGGGTCCCGCCACGTGCTGGGCAATCTTGTGGAGACACTTACCATCTCTGAGACTCAGTTTTCCCATCTGTAAAGTGGGCATCCCAGCTGTGGCTGTGCTAGGATGGCCCGACAGCAGTTCCTGGGGGGGACCAGCACTTCCACAAATGCTCAGTCACTGTCACACACCGTGTTGTTGGGCAGGGGATGGTCCTGGGCATGGGCGCCCAGCAGGGGGGATGGGAGGGAAGGCTCCTGTTGTAAGGGGCTGCCTGCTCCCACCCGCCCGCCCGCCTTCCTTCCAGACTACTCCTCCAAGCTGGCATCGACATTAACCGCCAGACCAAGGCCGGCACGGCCCTGCACGAGGCCGCACTCTGTGGGAAGACAGAAGTGGTTCGGCTCCTGCTGGATGTGAGTCAGGGGGCCGAGAGGGCGGGGCCTGTGGGAGCATGGGGTCTCCTGACGGGCCACCCCCTCCGGCTCATACAGAATGGGATTAACGCCCACGTGAGGAACACCTACAGCCAGACGGCCCTGGACATCGTGCACCAGTTCACCACGTCCCAGGCCAGCAAGGAGATCAAGCAGCTGCTGCGAGGTGGGCCTGGGGCCGGGGCTGGGCGCTGAAGTGGGGGGCGTTGGCCAGGCCAGCTCCCAGGACTTGGGGGCTCTGCTTCCTGTGTCCCCAGAGGCCTCGGCAGCCCTGCAGGTCCGGGCAACCAAGGATTATTGCAACAATTACGACCTGACCAGTCTCAATGTGAAAGCTGGGGACATCATCACGGTGAGGCCAGCCTGGGGCTGCGGGATCAAGGACAGGCAGGACCCGTGCACTCACCCCACACCTGGGCAGCAACTGGGGAGTCTGGGGTTCTGGGGTTCCAGGTCACCCACCCACTTGATCTGGACCTGGAGGGGTGTCTCCCTGAGCGTGCTCCCCCACCTCATCTGGCCAGGTCCTCGAGCAGCATCCGGATGGCCGGTGGAAGGGCTGTATCCATGACAACAGGACAGGCAACGACCGGGTGGGCTACTTTCCATCGTCCCTGGGCGAGGCCATTGTGAAACGAGCAGGCAAGTCCCACCCAGGCCTGGGCTTGGGGGCCAGAAGGAAGCAAGGCCACTGCTGGGTGGGGGGCCCTGAGTGGGGTCCTGCCATCTGTCTTGTTGGCGTCCCTACACCAAGGCCCTCGTTTCTCTACTAGGCGGTGCACACCAGCCGCTAGGAGTACACAGGGACCCAGGTGGGTGGCACCCGTGCTCTCAAGCTCACGCCGAGGGAGGGAGGGGAGCAGGGGGCAGTGTAGTAAATGCGCAAGCAAACGTGCCCATTAATGGCATAAGCGATGTGGGTAGAGATCCGCTTTTTATTTATTTTTGTTAGTTTTGGGTAACATTTAGTGATTCACCCGTCGCATGGAGAGCTGCTTTTAAGACAGGGTGCTCGGAGAAGGCACTGCAGAGTGGGAGGGGCTGGCCTGGGGCAGAGCACCCAGATGGCAGGAATGACATATACAAAGGCACTGGGGCAGAAGGAAGCATGGTGTCAGGGCCCCAAAGGAGGCCAGCATAGCATGGCCAGCCGGAGTGAGGAAGGGGGATGCAGGGCAAGGCCACAGGGCGTGGATTGCTTTCAGGCAGGGGGTCTACGAGATGGTTTACCTCCTAGAGGGGACGTGGACATCGACAGGTGAGGTGAGGGGACAGAGCAGGGCCGGTGAGGAGTCATGGCCAGCCCACCCAGGGTCATCTAGGCTTTTGGGGACTTCTTGCCTCTCCCTGCTGTCCTGGCGAAGAGGGGGTACACCCTCTGTGCTCCGCACCCCCCACCCAGGACCATAGGGCCACTGGCACAACAGCCTGGCCTGGGGCCCTCTTGCCAGAGTGTCCTGCTCTCAAACGTGTAGGGCGGGGAGGGGACTTCTGAGGCTCTCTCAGCTCCTTGGAGACAGCGGGGGCCAGAGGAGGCTGCAGTGCTGACCTGAGGGGCCTCTGCTCTGCCCAGGCTCTGGGGCCAGGCCGGGGCACCCCTCGCCGTGTTCAGGTCCCCAGGCCTGGCTGGTTCAAGATACAGGGAGGCTGTGCTTGTCCCACAGGTCCTCGAGCCGGCACTGAACCAAGCCCGTCGCAGGCGGGCAGTTCCTCAGGGCCTTCTGCACCCCCTGAGGAGATCTGGGTGCTGCGGAAGCCTTTTGCAGGTAAGTGGGGGAGCTCTGGATGTCAGGGCGGGTGGCGTCTCCTGGGGTAGGGCCAGGCCAGTGCCGGCTGATGGGGCTCCCTCGTGTCCACAGGCGGGGACCGCAGTGGCAGCTTGAGCAGCGTGGCCGGAGCCAGAGGCGGTGGGGGCCACACCCTGCATGCAGGCTCCGAAGGGGTCAAGGTAGGTGGTCTGGGGGGAGGGTTGGGGTGGCCGGGGCACCAAGCAGCGCTGGCCAGCCCACCTATCTGGGTTGTAGCTCCTGGCAACAGTGCTCTCCCAGAAGTCCGCCTCCGAGTCCAGCCCCGGGGACAGCCCCGTCAAGCCTCCAGAAGGCTCCGCAGGTAAGAGCAAGGAAGCAACACCACCCGCCTGGCCAGGAGGTGGCCCCCCTGAGCAGCCCCTGCCCCACCACACCCTCTCCTCTCCAGGTGCGGCCCGGGCCCCGCCTCCAGCGGCCCATGCCGGGCAGGTGTTCGGGGAGCAGCCCCCCAGGAAGCTGGAGCCAGCGTCGGAGGGCAAGGTACAGGGCCCGGGCTGGCCGCAGGGAGGGGCTCCCGGGCAGCCTGCTTGGTCTGGCCACCGCGTGGCTGGGGGCCTTGCCAGGCCAGGCCCATACTTCTGTCCGTCCGTCAGTCTGTGTGTGTAGGTGTTGTCTCTCGCGTGGGTCGTGTGTGTGAGCTGGTGCGTCCGGGAAGTATGACGAGGGTGTGAGGTGAGCAAGGGCTGTGCCTGCGCGTGGGTGGTAACGGCGAGCCGGGCACGTGCGCCTGTGTGTGCGCAGCATGGGTGTGAGGCAAGACCGGGTGTGTGTAGGGTGAGAAGGCCCGTGTGCTGGGAAGGTGCGAGCGGCTGGCCGTTCCCTCCCGCACCTCTGGAGAGAGCCCGCCTGCTCGGGAGTGGAGGGGCTCATCCGAGCCGCCCCTCCCGCCCCCAGCCCCTCTCGTGGGGCCACCGCAGGGTGTCCCTGGTGCAGGGACAGGGAGGCAGGGAGGGGATGGGCAGGGAAGCCTGCGGCTTGGACGGCAACTGGACTCTTCTGCTGGAGATCGTGGGAGGATCGGCCGACGGAGCTGGCGGCGGCATCCGGGAGCACGGCGCGAGGAGGAACTCCGGGGCCGAGCTGCCCCTGGGCCCAGCTGCACGGGGAGCAGCGGACAGCAGACTGAGTGGCTGAGCGGAGGAGGACCGGCCCAGCGGCCGGGGTGCAGGGCTGGCGGGCGAGCCTGCAGCGGCTGCCTTGTGTCTTCCAGAGTGCCGAGGCCGTGAGCCAGTGGCTGTCCACGTTCCAGCTGCGGCTCTACGCCCCCAACTTCGTCAGCGCCGGCTACGACCTGCCCACCATCAGCCGCATGACTCCGGAGGTGAGGTGCCCAGAGGCTGGCCGCCAGCCGTGACTGAGCTCGGGCCCTGGCCTCCCGCTCACGGGCCTCTCCTCTCCTAGGACCTCACGGCCATTGGGGTCACCAAGCCAGGCCACCGGAAGAAGATCACCGCAGAGATCAGCGGCCTGAGCATCCCTGACTGGCTGCCTGAGCACAAACCCGTAAGGCTCCCTGCACCCCAGTGGCTGTGCCTGGGGCGCTCAGACAGACAGACAGACCGACTGCCTCCCTGGTCACAGCGCTCACCCGCCCTCTGTCCGTCCCGGGCACTGGAGCCAGCCTTCCCGGGACAGGAGGAGGGGCGGCAGCCTCCAGGCAAGGGAACCTTGTCAGGGCAAGGGGACCCTAGCCAGGCAGATGCCCCTCAGCAGTACCTGGGTCCCTTCTGCCTTAGGCAGCCACACAGCCACACCACGTGGCAGTCGGCAGCGCTGCCCACCGCATGTGCGCCCAGACCCCACGGAGGACCCCGTGTGCACAGGAAGGGCTGGCACGCATCCAGGCCCCTGTACGGGGGCATGTGTGTCTGCTTCGTGTGCACAGCACGCGCGCACCAAATGTCGTCGAGGCGCCTGTTGATGCGTGCACGCCCACCCCCGCACTTAGAGTGGCACGTGCCGGCTGTGTGGACGGTGGACACCCACACAGACGGCGGGCTGTGCCGTCCCCAGCACTCACCCGTGTGCTGCGACAGGGTCCGGGGCTGGGGAAGCCGGGCCCGAGGCCGGTTGCGTCTCCTCTGCCCGGAGCCCTGCGCCAAGTTCCAGGAGAGAGCCCCCTGCCCCCCGAAGGGCCTGGGGCTGCGGGTTGGTGACAGGCGTGTTCCTGCTCCCCTGGCCGGCCTCAGCCCGCTCAGTCAGCGGCTCAGGGGTGCTCCCAATGAGCACGTCCCTGTCCCGTCGGCCTCATCCTGCTCTGTGCACCTGGGGGGGACCAAGTGTGCCGCGTGCTGGTGGGTGAGTGGTGTCCAGCCGCGAGAGTGGACAGGTGGCTCCGGGTGAAGAGCATCATGGGTATTTCCGTGCATGTGTGCTGTGGCTACAGGACCAGTGCCCAGCGTGGGTGTGCCAATGGGCGTGAGCGTGACGTGGAGGGTGTCGGTGCCTGTGTATGGCCGGGCTGTGGGCTGCGAGTGTGTGTGTGTGTGTGTGTGTGTGTGTCTGGCCGGTGGCGCTGTGTGTCTGTGTCTGTGACGTTGCAAGCCGTGTCCCCTGAGTGCTGTCCCCGTGGCTGCCTTGGCAGGTGAGGGAGCGTGTTTTTCCCCTCCCCGCAATGGTGTCCTGAGGATAGGGTCGTCCCTGTGTGCGTGTGTGTCTGCATGTGTCCACACAGGCGTGTGAGCTGGCCTTGGGCTCCTACTGAGGTCGCGCTATCTCCAAAGCTGAAACCTCTGGCCTGTCCATTTTGTCCTTCTGTCTGTCTGTGCCAGGCTGGCCCGGTGCCCCTACCCCTGAAAGCTCGGAGCAGCGAGCAGGGCGTGGCCTGCCAGCTTGTGCTGCCCTTGGTGTCCTCCTGCTCCACAGGCGAACCTGGCGGTGTGGTTGTCCATGATCGGCCTGGCCCAGTACTACAAGGTGCTGGTGGACAACGGCTACGAGAACATTGACTTCATCACCGACATCACCTGGGAGGACCTGCAGGAGATTGGCATCACCAAGTTGGGTGAGGCGCAGGCCCCGGCCCCCTCCGTGTCCCAGTCCCTGCCCCCGTCCCGGGCCTGACCGGCCCCGTGCCCCACTCAGGACACCAGAAGAAGCTGATGTTGGCGGTGAGGAAGCTGGCAGAGCTGCAGAAGGCAGAGTACGCCAAGTACGAGGGGGGGCCCCTGCGCCGGAAGGCCCCACAGTCGCTTGAAGTCATGGCCATTGAGTCGCCAACCCCAGCGGAGCCCGCCCCTGCTGAGTGCCAGTCTCCTAAGATGACCACCTTCCAGGACAGCGAGCTCAGTGGCGAGCTGCAGGCTGCCATGACGGGCCCAGCAGAGGGCACTACCGCCACCACTGCCGAGAAGCCCTCCAGTCACCTGCCACCCACACCGAGGGCCTCCATGCGGCCGGAGCCCAGCCTGGGTGGACAGGCACGGCACATGAGCAGCTCTCAGGAGCTGCTGGGTGATGGGCCTCCCGGGCCTGGCAGCCCCATGTCACGAAGCCAGGAGTATCTGCTGGACGAGGGGCCGGCTCCCGGCACCCCTCCCAAGGAGAGGCCCAGCCGCCACGGCCACAGTGTCAAGCGGGCCAGCGTACCCCCGGTTCCAGGCAAGCCACGGCAGGTCCTTCCGCCGGGGGCCAGCCACCTCACGCCCCCTCCAACGCCCACTAAAGCCCAGCCAGGCTCCCCTCAGGCCCTGGGGGGGCCTCACGGTCCCACCCCAGCCACAGCCAAGGTGAAGCCCACCCCACAGCTGCTGCCACCAACAGAGCGGCCCATGTCACCCCGTTCGCTGCCTCAGTCGCCCACACACCGTGGCTTTGCCTATGTGCTCCCCCAGCCCGTGGAGAGCGATGCCGGGCCCGCGGCTCCCGGGCCTGCCCCTGCGGCTGTGCCCCCGCCCGTGCCCACGCTGTGCCTGCCCCCGGAGACCGATGCGGAGCCAGGGCGGCCCAAGAAGCGCGCCCACAGCCTGAATCGCTATGCAGCATCTGACAGCGAGCCGGAGCGGGACGAGCTGTTGGTGCCAGCGGCGGCGGGGCCCTATGCCACAGTCCAGCGGCGTGTGGGCCGGAGCCACTCGGTGCGAGCGCCCGCGGGCACCGACAAGAACGTCAACCGCAGCCAGTCCTTTGCCGTGCGGCCCCGGAAGAAGGGGCCGCCCCCGCCCCCGCCCAAGCGTTCCAGCTCAGCCATGGCCAGCGCCAACCTGGCCGATGAGTCGGCCCCGGATGCTGAGACAGAGGGGGCTGGGAACGAGGAGGGCCGGCTGGGGGTGCGGGCACAGCGCCGGCGGGCCAGCGACCTGGCCGGCAGCGTGGACACAGGCAGCGCCGGCAGCGTGAAGAGTATTGCAGCCATGCTAGAGCTGTCCTCCATTGGGGGCGGGGGCCGTGCAGCCCGCAGGCCCCCGGAGGGCCACCCCACACCTCGCCCTGCCAGCCCAGAGCCAGGCCGGGTTGCCACAGTGCTGGCCTCCGTGAAGCACAAGGAAGCCATCGGGCCCGACGGTGAGGTAGTGAATCGGCGTCGCACGCTCAGCGGGCCTGTTACGGGACTTCTGGCCACTGCCCGCCGGGGGCCTGGGGAGTCAGGGGGGCCCGCAGATCACGGCCAGTTTGTGGAGGACGGTGCCACCCGGCAGCGGTCCCGAGGCCCAGCCAAGGGTGAGGCGAGTGCGGAGGGCCCGCCCCTGGCCCGGGTGGAGGCCAGTGCCACGCTCAAAAGGCGCATCCGAGCCAAGCAGAGCCAGCAGGAGAACGTCAAGTTCATCCTGACTGAGTCTGACACGGTCAAGCGCCGGCCCAAGGCCAAGGAGCGGGAGGCAGGTCCCGAGCCGCCCCCGCCACTGTCCGTGTACCAGAACGGCACAGGCACCGTGCGCCGCAGACCCACCTCGGAGCAGGCAGGGCCCCCTGAGCTGCCCCCACCACCCCCACCTGCAGAACCCCCGCCCTCTGACCTGCTGCACCTTCCCCCTCTGCCCCCGCCTGACACCGATACTCGGAAGCCAGCCAAGCCGCCAGTCTCTCCCAAGCCCGTGCTGGCTCAGCCCGTGCCCAAGATCCAGGGCTCCCCAACGCCTGCCTCCAAGAAGGTGCCACTGCCAGGTCCTGGCAGCCCAGGTAGGTGAAGGAGCCAGCTGGGGAAGGGCCCCTCCCCACCTCCCTGCTGCATGGTCTGACGGGTTCTCCTGTTCTTGGATTTGAGCCAAGGCCAGGTGGAATGGGGTGGGAAAGTGTCCTCAGACCCTCTTATCCACCCACCCGCTGGACAACTCTGCTGGCCCAGAACTGGGAGGAGGGTGGATGTTCATCCCTTTGCTCAATGAAGGAGGCACAGAAGCCCGTGGATAACCGCACCTGTGGAGGGAGATCAGGTGCACCATGCTGGGTCACCGAGAACTCTCACCAGGCTGGAGAGCGACCCCAGCACAAGAGGGAGGGAGCGGGCTTCCAAGCAGAAGGATCAGAGGTGCAAAGGCCCTGGGGTATTCGAGCAACCCCAGGGCCAGTATTGAGGCAGGCCACACCAGAAGGGGCCCCGGGTCGGGGGCGGACGGGGAGGGGTCTGGAAGCGGTGAGCGGGCAGGATGCACAGGGAAGCGCGCCGCCTGGCGGCTTCGGGGACCCGAGGGTCGGAGGGGCCGCGGCCGGCTTCTCCCGGGCAGGGGACCAGGAGGGGCGCTGCCGCAGGGCTCCTGACCGGATGGGCCGCGCGCACGGAGCGCCGCCTCCCTCCGTCCCACCCCGGTGCGAGTCTCCTCCTCCCCGCAGAGGTGAAGCGCGCCCACGGCACGCCGCCGCCCGTGTCTCCCAAGCCGCCGCCGCCGCCCACGGCGCCCAAGCCGGCCAAGGCCGCCGCGGGGCTGCAGTCGGGCAGTGCCAGCCCGTCCCCCGCGCCCTCGCCGGCTCGCCAGCCGCCCGCCGCCCTCGCCAAGCCGGCCAGCACGCCGCCTTCGCTGAGCGCCAGCCCCGCCAAGCCCCCGTCCCCCGGCGCGCCCGCGCTGCACGTGCCCGCCAAGCCGCCGCGCG
>ML103840.1:0-41650 GCA_003697995.1 Taxidea taxus jeffersonii | reverse complement strand
AGAGAAGATCCGGCAGGAGGACGCGCAGGGCGCACGGTAGGTGCGGGGCCGGGGGAGTGTCCGGCGGGGGACGGGATCCGCGCGCCACCCTGCCCCGCGCGCGCTCCGAGGCTGCAGGGTCGCGCGGGGCGGGGCCCCGGGCGGCGGGGGCGGGGACGAGCCGTGCAGGGCGGGGCCCGGGGCGGCGGGGGCGGGGACGAGCCGTGCGGGGCGGGGCCCGGGGCGGTGGGGCGGGGGCGGGGCGGGGGGGGGCAGCCCCGCGGGGGGCGGGGTGGACCCCCGCTGTGTGTGGGGGGGGCGGACGGGGTCGAGTCGAGAGGGGAGCGACCCGGGGCGGCGGCGGCGGGGGAGAGGGCGGGGATCGAGCCGTGCGGGGGGACCAGGGGGCAGCGGGGGCCGGGCAGAGGGGCCCCGGCGGGGTGTTCGGCGCCCGCGCAGCCCGCTCACGCCGCGCCCGCCCCCAGCGCCTCGTCGGCGGAGGAGAAGAGCACCGGCAGCATCCTGGACGACATCGGCAGCATGTTCGACGACCTGGCCGACCAGCTGGACGCCATGCTGGAGTGACGCGGCCGCTCACGTCGGGACCGCCCGCGCCGCCCGGGTCCCGGCCCGCACACTGACCTTTACCTCAGGGTGGGCACTTCTGGGCGCAGCGCGGGCGGGCAGGGCGGCCAGCCGACGGGGACCAGGCGGGCGGGGTCGGGCCCATGCTGCCCGTCTCTGGCACAAGCACAACGCCTGCGCCTGGGCCTGGGCCGGGCCTGGCCAGGGGACCCAAGGGCTCTGGGTGAACGCTGCTGCCCGGCGGGTGCCCGTTCCTGTCTGCTGCTCCCCGTGCAATAATTGCTGGGCCACCCGCCCACGCATGCCAGGCTCCTCCTGCTGGGGGTGGAGGAGGGGCGGCCCCGGCCCCCTGCCCTGAGCCCAGGCTGGGCCTGCCCGGGCAGGCAGCGGGAGGCGGGCAGCCGCTCTGGCCCCTCCCCTATCTGTGGCAAAGCACAGGCCTATGCCCAGCACAGAACTGCCCAGTGGGAACTTCTGCCAGCCGCTCCGGCGCAGCACAAGGGGCTGGGGCTGGGGTTGTGCCCCTGCACCACTGTACCCCCCAGAGTATAAGCTATCGAGAGTATTAATTTATTGGGAATGAGCTGAGGCAGATTTCCCCAGAGAAACTAAAAGGTATAACTTTAACAAATATATATTTAAAGAAAGAAAAATATTATTGATTCTATAGAAAACCATTTACCAACTGTAAGGACACTGAAGTCTAGCTCAAGACAAAAGCTGTTAGAGGCCCTGGTCGTCTGTCTGTTCATCCTTCCCTCCCTGTCCAGGACCCCCGGCCCAGTAGCACAGAACAGGAGGCTGGGGTCCCACAGGGTCCATGCTCCGCTAGGGCCTCCCTACCCTCCCTCTCTTCCCTAACTTCTCTGCGTCTGAAGAACTTGAAGGATGTGCCTTGCTTGCTGCTGGGCTGTGTCCTCCACACCGAGGAGCTGGTGGGGGGGCTCCCTGCCCTCCCGGGGTGCTGGTAGGAGGTGCGCCTGGGCTTTGGGGGAGCTGTGCGTGCAACGTGGGCACGCCAGCCAGGTGAGAGCGGTGGGCGCAGGGCGTGCATGCCAGAGTGCGTGTGGCGCGTGTGACGGTGTGCCTGACCCTCCCTCCCCAGGGTACCCCCCATCCAAAGTCCCTCTGACGCTTCTGCTCATGGTCCCAGGCTATGTCGTGTGGTCGTTCTTGCCCTGTCTTCTCTCTCTCCCCTCTTTCCAAAAAAGTACTGACTGGCCTCTGTTGTGTTTGCTGATCCACGTGTGTTGGGCACCACTTTGACGTTTCTTAAAAAAAAAAAAAAAAAAAAAAAAAAAGTTAACAACGCCGAAAACCAGCGGTTGTGATGTGGGTGGGCAGAGGGTATCAACCAAGGTGGCATCTGGACGTGTGGGGCCCCTTCCAACTGTCATGCCCTGGTACTTCCCCAGGTGGGTACGCCCGGTGTCTCTTCAGTGGGCGGCCCAGGCTGGGGCTCCAGCAAGCGGGGAGGGGGGTTCCTAGCAGGGAGCTGCTGTCAGCTGTCAATAAACAGCAGAAAACAGAGCTGCCTGGCTCACTTCTTGAGGACGTGTGTTGGGGAGAACGGGCGGGAGGTGTCTAGCTTGTTCCTGGCAGTGAGGAGTCACCAAGAGGGCCACACCCCGAGGCTGACAAGAGGAACCCTTTTGGGACCCCTCCCCAGCCTCCCTCCCCAGCCTCCCTCCCGCCAGCTGCCGGTGCCGGGGCGCACCAGCCTTCTCGGGTGGCCTCTCCGTCACCCCACAGACTGTCCCCACTCACAGCCACAGTCTGTGCAGCTTTTATTTCAATCAGGAAGTAATCAAATCTATATACAGTCTAAAAACAGTAGAAAAGGTGAGTAAAAAGGCCCACAGTCCACCTGGGTTGGGGATGGGCTGTGGGCCGGGCGAGCGTCGCACCTGGCACCCAGAGAGAGGGGCTGGGCACTGTGTCCTGGCAGCGACCATCACAAGGCCAAGTGGAAGGAGGCTCGCCAGGCACAGGGCAGGGTGTCTAGCAGGGTGAGCCTGCCTGCCTGTCCCCGCAGGGCAGGCAGATACACCCCCCTCCCCAAGACCCCTCCCGTGGTCAGCCTGGTGGGGACTGGCCTGGGAGGTTGCAGAGGAAGCCAAGACGGCCCTGCATTCTGTCAGCACGTCCAAACCTGCAGAGGAAGGGCTCTGTTTCAGGTGATCCTTCGGCCACACTGTGTCCCCACCACCCGCCGCACACAAATGCCCTCCCAGTGCCAGCTGTCTGGGGCTTCTAGCTCCTCTGCCCCCGGCGCACAGCGCCCGGGGAAGGCCTGAGCCTGGACCCTGACCTTCACAGTGCTATCCACGGCGCCCGAGAAGAGCCGGCCCCGCGACACGGCCAGTGCGGTCACGCTGCCTTGGTGACGCAGCAGGGTCTGCGTGCAGATCATGTTGTCCATACTCCAGACCTGGGGGCACGTGACGCATGAGCGCCCAGCCAGGCCCAGCCGCCCGCCCGCAGCCCCCCCAGCGCTGGGCCAGCACGCACCCTGAGCGAGCGGTCATAGGACGCGCTGAAGACTTTGGTCTGGTCTGGTGTGGAGATGACTGCCAGAGCGTACACAGTGCCCACGTGGCCTGTCAGGGTCCGCACCTGTTCCTTGGACTCGATGTCCCACACCTGCAGGAGTGGCGCAGGCAGGTCAGAGCCACAGGCTGCGGGGGACGGGGGCCCAGGAGGAGGCCCAGCCCAGGGGGAGGCCGCAGCCCAGGGGGAGCCCTGGCCCTGGGCGTCCACCTTACATGGATGAGGTTCTCGTAGGTGCCACAGACGATGTGGTGATTCGTCACTGCAATAGAGTAGACACTGCCGCCAGAGGTCTGCAGGACATGGATGCAGTCGAGGGTCCGGATGTCCCAGATCTATGGACAAGCTCAGGCCACTTGGTCCTAGGCCAGGCACCTCACTCCCAGGGCCTCCAAGGCTTTGGACACTGCAAGCAGCCCACCCATCCCCTGGGAAGGCTGTGAGGGTCTCCCTGCCCTGGCAGCGAGGGGACAGTGGAGGAGGAGCCCCCGGGGGCAGGTCCGGGCAGTCCCAGCACGGGGAAGTACACACGGGCCCACCTTGATTGTCTGGTAGGAGCCACTGTACAGGTAGCTCTGGGCGGCCACCAGGGCCCGGACCCAGTGGTTGAGCCCTGTGAGCTCCTTCTTTAGCTTCAGTTCAGTGCCCACGATGTCCCAGACCTGTGGGGGCAGCCATGAGTGTGGGCGGGGGAACAGGTAGCCAGCCCCCCGATGCCCCACGCGCGGACACACATTGCCCTGCCCGACCTTGATGGCCTTCAGGGAGCCGCTGAAGAGCATGTTGTGTGAGGAGACCAGCGTGCACACCGGGTTGTCATGCGCCCGGATGGTGTTCACCTTCTGCAGGTTCTGGATGTCCCACACCTGGCAAGGAGGAGGACAGAAAGCCTCAGGCCCCGGCGAGGCGGCAGGCCTGGTTGCCCGGAGTGCACCCGCCCGCCACAGCCCCACTCACAATGATGGTGCAGTCCGCGGAGCCGCTGTACAGCTTGCACCTGGGGGAGCAGAGCCGCGGGGTCAGGGCGGCAGAAGCCACTGTCCTCGCCGACGCTGCCCTGCCCGTCCGAGGGAGCAGCCGCCGCCAGGACCTGGCAGCTCAGGGCAGCGTCAGGGCCGCTCCCACTCCCTTGGATGTCCTGTCTCACGGAGGGAACCTTGGAAGCGGGAGCCCGGCCCCCCACCGCCTGCCTGGCAAGTGTCCGACAGCGAGCTGGGAGGTAACGACCTGTTAGCGCTGTTGGCCGGCAGGCCGCTGCGCTTCTGTCTCTCCATCTCTCACACTTGCGCCCGTGACATAGAGCCTCAGGACAGGAGACAGGAGGAAAGATCTAGAAGGGGCTATCCTGAGGGCGAGGGAGTAGCGATGGTCTTGTTCCTGAGCTGTGCCCAAGGCTCTGGCTATAGGCCAGTGAGTGGTCGCTGAGCTCCTGCCCCTGCTCTGTCCTCTGCTGCCCGAGGGACCCCTGGCTGGGGCTACACATCCCAAACGTACTTCTAGAAAGGGAAAGGGCCCACGTGCCACCAGCCGTGCTGGACGGTGAGGGCGCCCCACAGGAGGGGTAGACACAGCCCCATGAGGATACACGTGACCACACAGGCTCGAGCTCCTGGCCCAGGGGGTGGCAGCACAGGGTCTCTCGTCCCTGGCTCCTCCTGGTCACCGTGGCCACACTCACCCTTGGATGCACAGGGCCAACACGATGCCGTCGTGGCCCTCGAGGGTCTTCTGACACTTGTAGGTGGTACATGTGTCCCATACCTGCAGAGACCAGCATGTGGGTGGGTCCCAGCGGGGTCAGCCCCATGCCAGGGGGCAGCACGGTGGGAATGGGGATGGCAGGTGTGCTTAGGGAAAGCCCGGCCCACAGGCAGGCCAGAGCTGACGGGGGCTGCATGCATGCCTACCCTCGAGGCAAGACCCCACTCACCTTGATGGTCTTGTCAGAGGAGCCGCTGAACAGCAGGTCCCCCATAGAGTAGACACAAAGACACCAGACTGGGCCCTGGTGGCCCACAAAGGTTCCTTTGCACTTGAAGATCTGCTGCGGGTCATAGGCTGCGGAGAGGCGAGGAGCCGGTGAGGGCCTGGCGGCGCTCAGGGGCAGCGGAGGGAGCAGCCCCAGGCCTGTACTCACATCCTAGGATGCCCATGTTCAGCCGTGCGTTGATGTGCGACAGCTCATCCTGCCAAGGCCGAGAGCAAAGGGCACGCTGGCTGTGGCTCCGTGGGCCCCCTGCCCCCAGGCTGGGCCCAGGCGGTACAGCAGCAGCCTTCCCCAGCACAGACACCTAACTCCCGTCAGGCCCAAGCCGAGGGGCGGTCCTGTGGCCCTGCCGACCGCCTCCCCATGTGGCCTCGCTCCCACATGTGGCCCTCGTCCGTGCTCACGTTCAGCATGGATGCGTCCCTCCGGAATTCCATGAGGTCCTCGCTGAGCTTGCTCTGGTTTTCGTCTAGGACATCTGAGCGGCCAGGAAGACGGTGGGTGTCAGGGAGCAGGAGGAGGGACCACAACCCTGCTTCTCTGGGACCTGGACTCACCGAACTTGAGCTCCAGGCTCTTCTCCAGCTGGTCGATCTTCTCGGAGAGCTTGCCTAGCATGGAGCGCAGGAAGGCGATCTCCTGGTCTTTCTGGGCCAACGCCACGTGCATCTCGTGGAAGCGGTCATCTGTCTGTTGCAGGAACTCCTTCAGGCCCTCAAAGCGGCAAGTCTCCAGGTGCGTCTCGTAGGTGTCTTGGTTCCCGATGAAGGTGCACCTGGAGGGACAGGATGGCCGCCCTGCTCACCCACTCACCGGCCTGCCCGGCGGGGCCCTCTCCACGCCCCGTGCCCTGGGATGTCTGCCGAGTCCCACTTCTGCCACAGTCCTCCCCACGCTGGCCGCCTGCCCACGTGTCCTGCAACCGCCCAGCACCTCGCAGCCGCCTTGGGAGGAAATGTCACTTTGCTACGGCTCAGAGCTCTTCAAGGGCTCGCCCACAGCCTCTGCCAGCCTCCCAGACCTGCCTCTTCTCCGGCCCGCCACACTCGGCTCTCCCCTCCACCCGGGTCGGCCCCGTGCGGCTCCTGGGCTCCCATGCACACGTGTATGAGTCCTCAGGGCCGCCTTCCCTGCCCCCGCCCCGGGCTCCCGACCGCTGCGAGCCCTGTGCGCTCCGGGGGGGCTCGGGGCTCTCCTTCACCGCACCTGTACCTCAGTTTGTAATTACAGGGATGGTGGTGTGGCTCCCGCTAGGGTCCGTCTCCCTGGGACCCTGGCTGTCTCCCCAGCGCTCAGCACACAAGCGGATCTCAACAAAGGTTTGCTGAAGGAGGGACTGTGAATGACAGCCCAGGCCCCCACCCCACCCGCCACCGTCCTGCCTCCCTGCCCCCCTGCCCCCGGCCCGGGGCGGCCCCCTGCAGCCCACCCCGCCCACTCACCCGTACTTGGAGTGGGGACACTTGATGTGCTCACACTCCTTCAGGTGGGCCTCCAGGTTCATCTTGAGGAGGGGCGGGCAGCTGGGGTTGTTGGGGCATCGCACAGGCCGGTAGTCGCAGCTGCCCTCATGGTCCCTGTCGGGGGGGCAGGGTATGGGGCGGGGTGGAGGGGGGGGTGCTGAGTCCCCAGTGGCCCATGCTCCGTGGTGGGAGCCGGGCAGTGGGGATGGGGGCCGAGGGGATCACTTACTTGCGAGCGCTGAGCTTGATGGTGAAGGGGCACCCTCGGGGGTCCACCTCAAAGACGGGGGGCTTCCCGCTCCCTGCCGCCCGGCAGCCGTGCCTGCAGTGGATGAAGAGCTCCCCGATCTGTTCAGCGACTGCGATGTTGTTCACCACCACCGTCAGCTTGGCGTGGTCCACGGGGCACTTCTCTGCAGGGGAAGACACGCTGACCCCACGCTCCCGCCCCGGCCCTGGCAGCTCTGCTGGGAACACAGGGGCCAGTCTGTGCTGGGGAGACGTCCCCCCCAGTGAGCAGCTGGTGGGAAACTGAGTCCTGATGTGGCAGGCCTGGACCATGCTGGGTGGACTGACCTCTGCCCGGGGAGATGCCCTCACCCCCACTCCCGCTCTACCTGACCCACTGAGGTGCCAGGAACAGGAGGAGTGCACAGGTGGGCCACTAACCGTGACCACTGGGCGAGCAGGAGGTGACACTGCCTCTCGGCTGACTCAGGAGTCTGGGACAGGGCAGAGGGAGCCAGCCCGGGCCCAGGGCAACAAGGCTTGGGACCGTGAGGTGGGCAGCTCTTGCCAGAGACGGCAGCCACTGAGTCTGGGGCCTGAGCTGTGGGTCTCGCTGCGATGCCTGCCCATGTGTGGAGCCCAGCCCACATGCACCCAGGGCTGCTGCTGGGGGCTAGACTCGGGAGAAGCCAGCACGTACCAGGGGCCCCATCAGTGCTGGGCATGGGCCAGGACCTCCCTGGAGAGACCCCCCGACCCCCGCCCCAAGCTGGGTAATGAGGTGGTGGGGCCCAGGTCTGGGAGGGCCTTACCTGACTTCAGGGCGCATCGTCGACAGAACGTGTGCTGTGGAGACAATGGGTGGGCTTGGGCCATAACCGCAGAGTCGCCGCCCACCCCCTGGCCTGCGTCGCCTGCAGGGGGCACCTGCTGGGCAGCCACACCAGGCCTGGATCGGAGGCCAAGGCTGCGCAGCAGAGGGGCCGGCGTCCTGCCTGAGCCTCGTGGTGATGCCAGGTCAGGAAGGACCGGGCTGGGTGGGCCAGGGCAGCCTTACCCCACAGGTGGTGATCACGGGGTCCTTGAACACACTGCAGCAAAGCTGACAGCAGAGCTTCACCGAGGGCTGCTCAGCAAACACCAGCGGCTCCTAGAACCGGGCCGGGCAGGGTAAGCGAACGCAGGTGTGGGAGGGAACTGTAGCTACAGGAGGGCCAACAAGCGCCTGCTGAGGCCTGGGGCTGGGCCTGAGCTCCAGGGCCGGGCTATCAGCAATGGGGCTATCAGCAATGTCTACCTGCAATGGGGACTGAGATGGGACCCCACGCGGGCTCCACCCTCACTCCCCAGAGCTGGTCTTGGGTAGCCCCTGGGCTGGGAAGTGGGAAGAATGGGCCTGGGGGCTAGGCCAGATCACCCCCTCCCACCAGTCCCACCAGGCCCCAGGGGTGGGGGGACGACACACGGTGCGGCTGCCACCGCCACCCACCGTCAGGAGGGGCCACCCTGCTGCGGTGGACACACCTACCGGTTCCTCCTCCTCCTCGGGCAGCGAGAAGGTGGAGCGCAGGGACATGCTGGACTCGGAGTGCAGAGAGCGGACAGAGATGGCCGAGTCGGAGCGGCGCGGCGTGCTGATGGGGGGCTGCGAGGCACGGGGGCAGGCGGCCGGTCAGCCAGCGGGCAGGGCAGAGCCCCCTGGTCCTGGCGGGTGCTCCCTTGGCCCCACAGGGCCACTGCTTGTGCCCGGGAAGCCTGTGTGGTGCCCAGGCCCCCGGCCTGCCCAGCGGTCCCGGCCCTGTTGCTGGGCCACCCGCGCACGCCTGCCAACTTTGTGTAAATGGAGAGACTTCCTGCTATTCAATTCCAGGAGGACACGCTCGCCTGGCCTGCTTCCTGCTTCCCGTGAGGGAGTGTGGGCTGCACATGGGGCGCCTCCATCAGCCGGGCCGGGGCTGGCCTCACCGCCTGGATGGCTACAGAAAGGGATGGCTGGCAGAGCTTCGGGACTCCGGGTCCCCTGGGGCTTGGCTGCCCCTCCCAACCCTGGCCAAGATGCTGGAAGCAGGAAGAAGGGCCACGGGGGCCTGTCTCTGCCTGAGCCACTGAGGGGAAGGATCTGGGGGAGTACCGGGGAGGGGTGACTGTTCCCTCCCCACTTCTTGGCCTAGAACCCCCAGGAGAGATCCTGTAAGAGCAGCTGCTCCCCATAGTCCTCCTCTCCCACTCAGAAGCCTCCTTCGAGAACCACAGACCCCTGCTCCACACCCAGCCACAGGCCCAGCTGCTCCCATCCAAACCTCTCTGGGAGGCCAGGAAACTGCCCCCGCCAGCCACAGGTGAGCCGGACAGCATGCACACTGAGGCAGGCAGAGCCAGAGAGAGATGTATGTATCTGCTTTGTGCTTCGAGAAGGCCTCGTGTGCTGCCTAACACACTGCACGTTCAAATAACTAAAAACTCGGGACGCCTGGGTGGTTCATTGGTTGAGCGGTTGCCTTTGGCTCAGGTCATGATCCCAGCGTCCTGGGATCGAGTCCCACATCGGGCTCCTTGCTCAGCAGGGAGCCTGCTTCTCTCTCTGCCTCTGCCTGCCTCTCTGTCTGCCTGTGCTCACGCTCTCTCTCTCTCTAACAAATAAATAAAATCTTAAAAAAAAAAACAACTCTGTTTTTGCTCATGTTAAGTTGGAAATAAGGCCTGGCAACCCAGCATGTGAAGACTTGGGGTCTAGGGGGCTGGAAGAGCAGGAGAACCAGCTGGAGTCGGCCACACAGACACCGGTGAGGTCCCACCAGGGGAAAGGAGAAAGCAAGGCCAGGGACAGGTGAGTGATGGGAGGGTCTGAACCGGCCCTAGGCCCAGGGCAGGTCCTCCCCTCCCCCAGCGGTCCCAGGGCCCTGACAGGCAGAGAACAGCCGTGGTGACCCTTGCCACGCGGTCTGGGCACCAACAGCCAGCCCAATACTGCTCCCTTCCTCACCCCGGCTCTCTCAAGGGAAGCCCCCACTCGGGCCGCCCGCCCTCCAGTCACCTGCTTGGGCCTCCTATCTCCACCCGGCAGCCCCCCTCCCCCATTCTCTACTCAATAGTAGAGGCAGCTTTAAAAATGAAAATCTGATCTCGTGACAACTTTCCGTGGCTCCCACGGCTCCAGCCTGTGGGCCCTGCACAACCTGGCCCGGCTGCCCTCTCGGGCCGCTTGTCCCATGCAGTCCAGCCACGGGTGCTGGGGCCTTAGGGTGTCCGGACACACCAGCCCTCAGCCTCCGCAGCCCACTACACCCTACAGACCTTAGCTCGGGACATGCCTCACAGCTGGGCCTTCCCCTTCAGCTAATCCTGGGACATGGCCGTTGAGAAGGACGACAAAGCGGGAGGCTGTGGGGAGAGGCGGTCACGGCACAGACCTACCATGCTGTCCTCCTCATCCCGCGGGGAGTAGGCAAGGCTGCTGGAGGAGGACGGCGTCCGGCGGTGCTGTTTATACGTGCTGGCCCCATCAGCTGCCAAGAAAAGAAGGCGGGGATGCCATGAGTGTTGGCCTTGGGGGCATGCCCAGCCCATCATGGTGGGAGGTGGGCCCCTTGGACGGATGGGCCCAGCAGGGGTGGGGGGGCTAAACCCAACATGGAGCTAGTCCTCTCCAGGAGGTCTCCTTGCCTCCACCCACTCCCATGGTCCCCTTCTTGACCTGAGGGCTACTGGGCTGGGGCTGGGCTGGAGGTCAGCTGGGAAGCCGCTGCCCGCAGCAGGGGCCTATATAGGGCAAGGTCAAGAGCATGAGTGGCCTGAGTCCCTAGCTAGAGCCCCGGGGGCCCAAGAAGGGAGCAGCCCCTGAGACCCAGATCTCTGGACAGGCGGGACAGAGGGTGGGGGGCTCTTCTCTCTGCCTCTGCCAGCTCCCGCACGCAGCCCGATCCCGGGGCCACCCTGCGCCCAGTGGAGGCGTGAGGCCAGCACCTGAGTGATCACACCTGCGGCCGCTTGCTGGGAGCTTGGATATCATCTGCTTTGGCCCTCAAGGAAACCCTGCTGGGGGCGGAGGGCTCTGCGGGCCTCACAAAGGGGAAAATGGAGGGAACGAGAGGTCTGAGACCACTTGGCTGGTGTGTGCGGGGGACAGGGAGACAGTCCACTGTTGGGGTCCACTGAACTTCCACCTGTTCCCCTGGCCGGAACCTGGAACCAGCCTCGGGCCTTCTCAGAGCACTCCATCAAAGGTGTTGGTGAGGGGTCCACATGGGAGCCTGAGAACCTTCCTTAAAGGCCCTGCAGGCGCCAGCCTCGGGTCCCGGCCAGACGCAGACATCACAAGCAGCCCCAAAGACCTGGGGTCATGATTCAGGCTTTGAGCAGCTGCTCTGTGATTAGGCCTCAGTTTCCCTATCTGTAACGTGAGGGGCCAGGTGAAGCCATCGTTCACGCCGGCTCTGACCTATCTCCTCCACAGGGGGAGTGGATGGTGGGGTGAGAGCCCGGGAGCCGGGGAGCTGGGCTGCTTCTGGAAAGGGCTGAGGCGTTCAGGAGAGTGCCTTGGGTGGTGGGATGAGAGGGGACATTCATTTCTTTTTTTTTTTTTTTCCAGAAAAGAACACTGAAGAAAAGGCACTTTTAGAGCGTCTGGCTGGGTCACCCATGGCAAAGGAGCTGGTATGAGCACAGGTACCACCCCGCTGGAGGGAACCCCGGGAAAGCTGAGAGTCTAGCTACAGAGCGAGGAGTAGCCCACAGAGCCGGCGGAAGGACACACGCTGTCTGAACTCTGCCCAGCCCCACGAGAAGGGGCCGCACCCCCCAGGACTCGGGAAGGTTAGCTCCTGAGAACCTAGAACACACAGCCCAGCAGGGGGACCTGGCCGGAGAAAGGACTCCTCTGAGTACTTGTCACCCACCCATGCCCCCTGTGCTCCCCAGTCTTGCCTTTCGGGGGGCTGCTAGGAGCCTGAGGCAGGGATAACCTGGATCTCACTGAACAAGGGAAGGATGGGTGGGGGTGCTAGGGAAGTCTGGGCAGCTCCCCCCACCCAGGGAACAGAGAAGGCCCTGGGGAAGGGGCGGGGATGGCAGTTTGGAGGAGGAGCCAGGAACCGGCCTGTGGACTCCCGCCCACTCCCCAGCACCAGCCCCCCGTGCCCTCCCCTGCGGGACCCTGGCTGGCAGGAGTCTGGGGTGCCCAGATTCTGCACAGCCCAGATAGGCCTCGGTTTGCGGGCTCACCTTTGGTGATGGTGGTGACGGCTGAAAAGGCAGGCCCAAAGGTCGTTTCCATTCTGGTCTGGAGAGAGAAGGCAAGATCCCTGGCACTGAGCCCCAGAGAGGGCGGGACACACAGAGGAGCGCGCACGGAGTTTCTGGCGCGCCTGGGCGCGTACACAGGGACACATCACCAGTATGCCAGCCCAGCCCTCCCACAGGCCCCTCCGGGTGGCGAGGGGACGGCTCTGGAAGCCGGGGGGCCCACACCCACAAGGTCTGCTCTTACCGCGGCTGTGGCGTCTGCGGCGGGAAGGTCGGCGGGGCCCCCCGAGAAGCGGTTGTAGCGGGCCTTCTTGCCCGAGCTCATGCTCTAGAGAGGGGTCTAGGGTCCTGGGGCCGCGTCTCCTGCGGGGGGTGGGGGGGGCACGAGGAAGGGGCTTCAGAGATGGTGGCCTCGGCCCCTGTCCGACGCCCTGCTCTGGCTGGTCCACGAGGGGCACACCGGCCTCTCCGCCACCAGGCCCAACAGGACAGGAGTGGTCCGTGTGGGCAAAGTCCCTTCCCGGCCCGCCCCAGGTGTGCACAGCCCCGAGGGAGGGAGGAGGCCCGGGCGGAGGCGGACACTCACTCCCCGTCCTTCAGGGCCTAGCCTCTTAGAAAAGCCACCAGCTACGGCCCAGAGGTGGAGAGCCCGCAAGGCGCTCTCACGGGTCCTCTGGGTCTGAGGGCAAGTGTCCGGGGACCTCGGCTGGTTGACGGTGTGGCACACGGGGTGGATCAAGCCCTATGCCCCTTTCTTGTCACGGTAGGTGTGATCGGCCCAGAAAGCCCCAGTCTGCCGGGAGGAAGGAGAGCGGCCACGCCCCCGAGGGCCTGTCAGTGACGCACCGGGGGCCCAGCACGCAGAGCCTCGTCACACTGGCCAAGCCATGTTCAGGCAGGAGCAGGAGGTGAGAGCCCTGACGCCTACCTTGGGCAGGGCCCCTACTCTGGAAACAGGGGCTACCCTCTGATGCCCCAGCTCAGGACTTGGGCTGAGATGGCAGGGAGAGGGCACAGGGGCACTCCTCCTGGCCTCTGAGAACTGCCCCCCCAACAACACACACACATACACCCGAAGAGGGGCCTGGCTGGGCCCCCAGAGCACTAGCTACTAGAGCTGCCCAGAATGCAGGTCGGCTAGGGAGAGCTGCTCCTTCGGGGAGACAGTGCCCACCTCCCCAGGGCCCCTCCCAGTGTCAGGGTCTCTTGCTGTGGCCCCCAGTCAGCTGTAGCCACCCCAGCTTCAAGGCAGGCACTCCCCAGAGGAGGAGGGCCGCACACCAGGCACCCAAGTGCTCTCTACCCTGGGAGACCGGCGAGCAGCAGCCCCCCATGCCACACCAGAGGTGTATCACCCGCCACCCAGCTCAGCAGTCAGAACCGGACTCTGCAGGTCCTGAGGAGGTCAGCTGGTCTCGCTCCCGTGGGGCGGGAGGGGTATGGCAGGCTGGGCCCACGCTGCGGTTCAATGCTGAGCCTCCCGCCCTGTGGGAGCAGGCAAGAGACACGCTCTGTGCCCACTCGGTATATGTAAAGCCCGCGGCTGGCTCCAGCACCTTCTCCGCTGGGCCCCAGCGCCCTGGCCCAGCTCCCTCACATACACACACCAGAGCTGCTCAGTGGTCCTCCAAGCCAGCCTGCGGGTCCACAGGGAGGGGCTGGCCCTCTAGCCTTGCGTCCCCACACTGTGCTCCAGAGCTATCTGTCGCTGCCCGCCACCGCCCATTCCCCCACCCCACCTCCTCTCTCTCCCGCCTGCCCCTTCAGATGTCACCAGCAATGCCACCTTCCCAGTCTTCTAGACTCAGGCCTCCATGGGATAGCTCTCAGCCAGAGCTGGCATGGCCACAAAGCACCAACACCCCCCCCAACATCCCCCTACCCCCGTGCTCGCAGTGCCCAATGGGGGTCTGGCTAGATAGAGGGACCCAAGAGGTCAGCCTAAGCCTCGCCCTCCTGCCCACCACGCCCACTGCTGGGAAGGATTCAGGGACTTGGCTGTGTATTCCAGACCAGGCTGTCCAGTGGCTTGTCCCCTTGGGGGCAGGGGGGAGAAGCAGGGCTCCTGGGAGTGGGCAGTATCAGGCCCTTGGACAAAGGTGGGAATATGGCCTGTCCATATGCCCCACCTCCAGTGGCCCTGCTGTCTCCAGGCTAAGCAGGAAATCACGGTGGCCACCGTGGCCGGGGTGAGGTCCAGACAGCTCGGGGGAGCCCTAGGACTCATCTCTCGGGAAGCCCGAGATTTGCTCCAGCCTCGGCATCATGGGGCGTGCTGGGAGGAAGGGGGGTGCTCACGGGGAGGTGGCTGACCCACACTGACCTGGATTTCACATCTGCCCTCTCTGCTGCACGCTCCCGAGGCCCAGAGGCAGCAGCTGGGAGCACCCGTGGTCCAGGCAGCCGGGGACCCCAGCCGGGACTCCCCCATGGGACCGCGGCCAGGCCACCAGCCCCCGTGGGGCCTGCATGCCCGTCGCTGTGGTCTGAGAGAGCCGGCGTCTGGCGCTCCCTCGCTCTGAAGTGAAGTAAACAGAAAGGCACGCAGGACCACATGCAAATTGCCTGGAAAGTCCCCTGACAGCCAGCAGCGGCCCTGGCCACAGACACTCGGCTGGGGACGTACAGGCCTGGCCCAGGCGCAAAACTGAGTGATGGAAAGAGGGAGGAAACTGCTTTCCCACTTACATGGGTTGGCATGCAGCCCCAGCCAGGGACCCCAGGTGGGCGGGACCCTGGCTGCAGGCCACAGCCCCCGGCAAATGTGTGCCTCTGACCGCAAGGATCAGATCCTACCACCATGGGATTGAGCAAGATGCCTGAGCCTTCGGTCCCACTCCCCAGAGGCTGCATTTTGCAAGAAGAGTCTTCCCCTGGCATCCTCCAGCTCTGTAAGCCTGAAGCCCAGAAACACAACAGTGCAGCTCCTCACCCCCCTGGCCCTGGCTGTGGGGTGTGCCCAGCCCCCTGGGGGGTAGGCCTCCTTACCACTCCCCATCAGCCCCCCATCAGCAGGCGGACAGGGTGCTGTCAACTGGAGAACCAGGCTGGCCCAACCTGGGAAAAGCTGTGGGCTCGGCCTGCCAGGCACAGCTGGGGTGGGAGGAGGGCGAGATAGGATGTCTCCCCCTCAGCTGCCCTCCCCTCCCCAGCCGAGTCCCCACTCTTCCTGTTCCAGGTGCCTCAGCAGAGCCCAGGGGAGGGAGCTGAGGGTTCCATCTCTTAAAAACCGAAGACCCCAGGTCCTGATGGAGGTGGGTCTGCCCGCCTCAGGTAAGGCTGGTGGGACAGTGGTGCCCATGGGCGCTCAGGGTCAGTGCAGAATCAGCGCCCCTGCAGCCCCTTGCTTGAGCCTACGGTCAAGGCCTAGGGATCTCTGCCCGCCCATGTCCAAGTCCAAAGGGCTTCTGGGGCCCTGGGGTGCACTCCCTGCCCGATGAGGAACTAGAAATGTACCTATCATGCCCCGCCCCTGGACTTCCCCACCCCCAGATCCTCCTTGGGAAGGCCCCTCCACCAGCCCGCTTCTCTGGGCAGCGAGCACGAGGGCAGGCCAGCTCCCTGGGGAACCCCTCCCCAGCCCATTCCCAGGACAGAGACCAATGGCATCAGCTAAGCCCTCACCCTTGGGAATGTGGGAACCAGGCCCCCCAGTTTGGTCCTTGCGGCTGGCAGCCAGTGGAGAGAGCAGTGCACGCTGTCAGTGAGGGAGTGGGGGGGGATGGCCACAAGCAGGTCCCACTGGGACCAAGCCCCGCCTCGAGGCGGCCCCTCCGGTGGCCCCAGGCAGTGGGCATGGTGGGGTCTCCTGAACAGCCCTGCTGAGCCAGCCAGGGGGTAGGCGCGCCCTAAAACCCCATCAGGCCACACATTTGGTGGTGACTGCTCTAGGGGGAACACTGGGGGCTCAGGACACCTCAGCCCTGCCTGGCACAGCACCGTGGGTGGCCAGCTGGACTACAGCCAGAGCTCCAGGGCCAGCCCTTATATCACCCATGGACCACCCAGCCCCTGGATCAGCCCTTGCCCCTGGGCCCAAGCCCAAGCTGGGCTGCCAAATCCTATAGAAACAGGCCAGGTTGCCATAGCAAAGCCCCATACGCTTCCCCAGCTGTTCCCTGATGTCTCCTTAGCGTGGCTTTTCCATCCCAAACAGGCAGGGTGTGATGTCAGGGATCCCCTCAGCATCTCAGCAGGCCCCTGTTTGACGCCTCCCCGGCCTCCCTTCCCTCCTAGCACGCAGCCTGGACCTCTGCCCTCACCTGCCATCCCAGCCTCTGTACCCACTGTCCTAATCCACAGTGGCCTCAAAGTTGCCAGACTGGACAGCTGCTGTGTCCTTAGCCCTCCCACCTAGCCTCTCACCTTGCCTACCCTGGTCCAGCCTCTCCGGCAGCCACGGGCCCCTCTGCGGGAGGGAGAGCATCCCTCCTTTAACCCCCGACTCAGCCACGGGAATTCCTTTGCCTCCCTGCCCTTTCCCTGGGGCCAGACTCATCTTCTGTGCTTTCTCTCCCGTGCAGAGAGGACTCAACCTGGGGAGTCCCCTCTGTATGACTCCTGGAGAAAGGGGCTGGCCAGATCCAGAGCAGGGAGAGAGCATTCTCGGAAAAGGTGGTTTGGGTCCCATCTCAGCACCTGGCTGTGGGGGCCACTAATCCCTCACACCATGCAGCCCGGGACATGCTTCCCATCTGTGCCCCTACAGACAAAGTTGGGCCAGACCCTGAGTTGGAGGGAGGGTGTGGGCAGATAAAAGTGGCCCCCATAACCAGGTACATTCCTCTCGCGCCACCCCCCACCCCAGCTGTGAGTCTTAACCTGTGGGGACCAGTCCTGGGCCTCTGCCTGAGAGCCAAGTGGCCAGCAGTGCGTCAGGCCCAGGCTACCGCTCCAGGGCACCCTGACTGTTCCTCATCACGCCCCGTGTGGGTTCCGTCTCCCTGCCTTCCTCTTTCTGCTTCCCTGTAGAAGCTGCGGCATGTGTACAGAGTCGCAGGCCATAGCCTGGCCTGGACATGCACCAGCCACTCACTGTCCACCCCGTGCCCTTCCAGCTCATGCTGGGTGGGGCACCCCACTCCTGCGTGGGTGCTCCCCACTTGGTTCACCCCCCAACTGGACTTCCAGACAGCAGCCCCCCCACCCCCCAGGGATAGTCAAGCACCAACCCCCAGGGCCCCTTTCCCCCTTGGTCTGCCCCGCCTGACTCCATGCTCCTCCAGGGAGCAACCAAATGCCTTCTGCCAAAGGGCGAGAGCAGGGCACAGAGGACGCTGGGGGGCATCTGTTTGAAGTGGAGGGCTCGGCAGGCCCCTCTACAGTAGTACCTCCTGCATAAGCCAGCCCCAAATCGAGGAGCCCACGGTGCACTGAAGCCAGCCCCAGGCCAAGATGAGCCGGGGGAGGGAGGGCAGCCACACCACTGCACCCAGGCTGCCGGGGCCACCCAGCCAGTACGGGCCCTTACACCCCACCTCTCCCACTTCCCAAGTTATGCGCTCCCAACGCTGCGGCCGGTTCACACCCACTGCAGCCCAGTCCCCAGGCTGGAGAGGGGGTGCGTGCTGATGGCCGAATGTGAGTCTGACCTGGAGAAGCTGCGGGACCTGGGAGGAGAGACAGACAAAGGCTCGGCAGTACTAGTGAGCCCCATGCAACCTACCAAAGGCACTTTTCGGGGGGTTCTTATCCCAGCTAAGTCGATCCTTCAGACTCCGACCTGTGGCACCGGTTTCCAGAGATTCTGTCACACACAGCCACAGTGGGGGTTACTCCACAGGGAACCCTGGGGAGGAGGACCTCCCCTCCTTCTCAGCCGGTTATCTCCCTCATCCAGGCCGCCCATACCCCCATCCCCCTCAGCGGGAGTTTGACGTCTGGGGAGTAGTGCAGCCATACCCTATAGGAGCCACGAGACACGGGGACTGGGGATTCCGTGGAGAAACGTGAATGCCCAGAGCAGCCCAAGTAGGGATTTACAACAGAGAGGTAGTGTCTGCTACACAGGCCTTCAGGGAGGGGGTGTGGGAAGGGAGAGGCTCCAAGAAAAGGAATGAGGAAGAGAGGCCACATGCTTGGCAAAGGCCAGGGGGTGGGCAGCCCCAAGGAGAGGGGCCCTGTGCGTGTGTGGGGAGGGGTCTGCGGCATGGAGAGAAGGGCGGACAGATGATCTGGGCAGCCTGGAGCTCTAAGCAAGGGAGGCAGCAAGGTGGGGTGGGGTCTCCAGCCCTACTCTCCACCCCTCTCCTTCCAAAGCAGGGTGGGATCCAGCAGAACTGCAGACTCGGCCCCAGCTTGAGGTCCAAGCGCTTCAAGACTACCGGCGCCAGACCCAGCGAGCAGTGGGAGCCTCCTCCCCCAGCCCACTCACCTCTACACGCCCCGCCAGCCTCCTCACTCTCCTGCTTCCCCACCGAACCCCAGCTCTTCCTCCACACACAACCAGGGGCTCTTTACTGGACGTCGGCCTGATGCTGGCTTTCCTGCGGACAACCCCTGCACCCGGCACCCCCGCCTGGCCTCCGGGACTCGCCCCTCACCCCTGCCGGCACTCACTGGCGCACCAAGCCCTTTCTAACCCGGGGGGCCCTTGCACATCTTGCTGCTTCGGCCAGGCATGCTCTTCCAGCAACTTCGCAAGCCCGGCTGCTCGCGGGAGGCACCTCCCCCTCCCCGCGCCACTCAGGGGCGCCCAGCACTCGCCCTGCGCGTCCGGCTCCTTTAAAAGCGCCCCTCGCAAGCCCTCGGGACCCTGTGGGTTCTGCCCATCGCTCCCCGCTCCGGACCCTCGGGTCCAAGCGGGGGTGAGGGGAGGACGCTGACCCCCAGGAGACGTTGGGCAGTGTCCGGAGGCGTTTCGGGGGGTCACGGAGGAGTGGGGGAGGTGGCCGTGTCTAGCGGGTGGGGCGCAGGCAGGCGGCTCGACGCCCACCAGAGCTCCGCGGGGAAGGCTCGGCGCGAAGTGTCAACGGCGGCGGGGCTGCGCAAAGCCGCCGCAGGGGAAGGGCCCGCGGGGACCCGGTCCCGACGGCGCTCCCCGGACGCAGGAAGGGGAGAACCGAGCGGCCGAGCGAGCGAACGACGCGCAGCCCCCGGCCCGCGTCAGCCCCGCCCCCCAGGCCCGAGCCCTCCGCGGACCCCGACGCGCCCACCGCGCGGCCCCGAGGCGCGAGCCCCAGGCCGGGCGCGCCGCGCGGACACTCACCGGCCCGCGGCCGCCCGGGAGCGGCAGCGCCACCCTCCCGCTTCATCGTGCTCCCGCGGCCGCCAGCCGGGAAAGGGACCGGAGGCGCGAGCCGAAGGCGCTCGCGCGCTGCGCCCGCCGGGACTTGTAGTTCTGGGACTCTCAGTTCCCGGCGGGCTGCATCACGCGCGGCTCCTCAGAAACTACGACTTCCGGCCGCTCCGACGTCGCAGGGCGGGATTGGCAGCTTTAGAATCACTCTATGTTGCAGGTCGGAGTCTGATTGGTCGTTTGCTGCTGTCGCTCACGGTGATGTTCGATGGCCCGTTGCGAAAGAGAGCAGCTTCGCGCGTCGGGCCGGGGAGGCCCGGAGCGTATCAGCGGTGAGGGGGGGCGGTACTTCCGCCAGGATGGCCCAATCACAGTGGGGCCCTTTCTATAAAAGCTTGAGCCGCCCGCTCCGCCGTTCTTTCGGGATCGACTGCCGGCGCGGTGGGCTTTCCCCCCACGCGGGCACACTGGCCCTCGCGTGGGTTTGAGGGGTCGCGCAGGCCTGCAGTCCGGCCTGCCGCCCTCCCGCGTCGGCGTCGTTCGCGTCTTGTGGCTTCTGCCCCCCACGGACCGGGGGAGTCGGCATCTCCAGACCTCCGCCTCCTGCAGGTAAGGCCGGGCGGGGTGCGCTCCCGCTGCGCGGCGTGGAGCCTGTGATGAGCTGCCCTACTTCTGACACCTCGTCTGAGCTGCGCTCGCAGTCTGACGATCCGCGCGGGCCTGAGGCTTCCGGGTGCGCCCCGCGCGGCGGCCGGCGGGGAGAGGGGCTCTGGCTACGGGACGCTGTGTGCCTTGCAGGGCGGCGGGTGAGCCGCTGAGGCGGTGCGCGGGAGCGGACGCCAGCCCGCAGCCTGGTGAGGCGGGAGCCCGGCGCGTCTGGAGCCGGAGCAGGAGAGCCAAGTGGTGAGTCGGTCGGAGCGCAGGTGGGTCTCCCCGCGCGAGCTGCATCGCGGGGACCCCGCGGGAGGGACGAGGAAGGCCGCGTGCGCGGAAGCAGAGCTGCCCGAGCCCCCTGGCTCCGAATAAACGTGTTGTTCCCAAGACCTGCGAGTGCCGCGTGGTTCTTCGTCGGGTCCGGTCCAGGACGGGAAAGCCACCCGCGGGGCCCGTCGCTGCCGCCGGCCCCAGGGCCCTGGACCCAGAGAGACCCAGCCACTGGGAGGGGAGGGGGAGCCTGATGACCTCCCGGAGACCTCTCCGGTGTCACAGGCCGGAGTTACTAGGGCGGGAACGTGTTAGGTGTGGATGTGGGGTCGGGCACCCTTCAGTTCCCCGAAGTCTGCGATTCCGTGGTGAACGGCTACGGAGTGTGGCGGCGCTGGAGTGGATTCCGATTGTAAGTCACAACGCTGAGCCCGCCACGGCTAAGCCTCCCCTAGTCCTTCGGGACCCGCCAGAGGGGCCTCTGATGGGTCTCCTCACCACCAGAGGTACCCTCCATCTCTGCGGCACCGCACACCAGAACCCCACCATGGGATCGGGCGGAGTGTGGTCCAGGAGACCATGATCGAGAACTTTAAGAAGGGGTTTTCGGGAGACTGCAGTCGAGATGAAACCCGGCAAAGTGAGAATCCTATGTGAATCGGAATGACACCGCTTTCACGTCACGGGGCCTTCAGAAGGGTCGCTGGATGTCCCAGCGGTTTGTCGAGGGTGACGAGTCATAACGGGAGAACCAGGACAACCAGGCTCTCCTCCTCGGGTGTGAGTCACTTGAAAGAAGCAGGAACAGGCCAGGGTCGGAGTTGCCTCATGCAGGTGGCCCAAAGAAGCCCCCACAGAAGCCCCAGCCTCCGCACATCCTAGCCAGAGATCCCGGAGATGAACTGATCTTGCCCCCAACATATGCACCCCCAAGGCCGCCTGTACCTGGCCCCCAGTTCAGACATTCCAGCGCCATCAATCTCTCCATTGTCCCCAGGCCTGGAGGATCCACTCCCTCCGCGACCAGCCTCCAGGCTGGGCTGTGGGGCTGGGTGCAGGCGCCTTCCAAATGCAGATACGAGAGGCATGAGGAGGGTGGGATGGGCCAACCCGGCCATTCTATGATGTATTACCAGCCTTTCTCCACCACCGACCTCCTCGACTGGAAAGGTAACACCCCACCCTCTGAGAAGCCACCGGCTTTGGGAGGACTCATGGAGTTCCTCTTCCAGACTCTCGGGCCAACTTAGGAGGACTCCCAGCAGTTAGCACACCATGTTTAACGGGGAGGAGAGGACAATAACAGGAGGAGCACGCACCAGTGGGACTTGTGGGCCTGCCCGCCTGGGCTAGAGCAGCTGCACCCGAGCAGTGCCCGGCATGGGACTTCACGGATGAAGGACGCGCCTGCATACGCTGATGGCAGGAGGCGCTCCTCCGGGAAATCCAGACGGGCTGAGAAACCCATGAGCATGACTAAGGTATCCCCGGTCACCCAACAACCAGGGAGTCCCTGGGGAAGACCACGAGAGACAGGCTACCAGGTGTGCGCTCCATTTGGCCCTGAGGCCCAGGAACGCTGCAAATGGTAAACCCCTCCGTGGCTCAGGCTGCCCCAGACCTGAAGAAAAATTTGAAGCCTAGTGGGTTCCGCTGGGACGGATGAGCATCACCCAGCTAAAGAGGCTGCTGGTAAGGTCTGCACGAACAGGGAGGTCGTGAAAAGTCAGCCTCCCTGTCGGCATCCTGAGGGGAAAGGACGATCAGGCCCAGGCTGGGCCTGCCATTAACACTGCATAATGATAATGAGCCTGCATTTGTAGCAGACTCTGTACAGGTCTAGGCCAGATCTCAGCGTCACCTGGAAACCACACAGGCCCCAGGGCCCCAAAGTTGGGGGAAAGTAGAGCAGATGAATTGTATCCTTAAGGAGACCTTAGCAGAGTTGGTCAGGAAACAGCTCCCGTGGCCGGATCTGTGCTCACTGCACGCCTGGGGCACGAGGTTTCTCTCCTTTCTGGTCAGTATATGGACGGCCTCCCCGGTGCCAGGGAGCCTCCCAGGAGACACAGCAGGTTGGAGACAAAGGAGCAGCTTCAGGCCCCCAGGGTGCACCGTTAATGAGTCACAAAGATAAACCATTGAGAGGACCCCCGTGTCTTTAGGGTCCCAGGTACACCTCAGGATGCAGTTTGAGTCAGATTGGGAGAAAAGTCCCCTCAGACTGCAGTGGACAGGGCCCCACACTGCTATTCTAACCACTCCTACTGCCCTCGAGGTCTCTGGTGTCACCCGTGGGTCCACTACTCCAGAGAGACGAGGGGCACCCGTGGAAAGTCCAGCCAGAGCCCGTGGGCCCATTCCGGCTTCGCCTTTGATGGGTCCCCACCAAGATGGACATCTGCCCGCCGTGGTCCCTAGCGCTCAGCGCCTGGGGAGTCGGACTGTACGCCGTTGCCCCTTCTGACTAAACTGCCCCAGAGACGTGCCGGTGTTACTGCTTATTGTGTTGCCTCGGAACGTGTGGCTACATTCTCCTGCTTACAGGCTTTCTCACCCTCGCCTTCCCTTGCCCCTGGGGGACCTCGGTGCTCCTGCATGAACTCAGACAGATGGGGCGCCGGGTTCAGGGCTCACACCTCCATGCCTGCCGCATGCTGCCAGCAAAATAAGGTCCCCATCTGCCTAAATCACGGGAGGAAATGCTGGATCGGACAGTAAGCGGCACCGGGTGGGACTAGAAGATTAGAGGTGATGCAGGCGCCACAGTTAACGGGCCCCATCCAACCCACTGTGGGCAGTCGGATGGGGGAGGACTTCACGAGAGGAACAGACCTTGAAGGCACTTCTCTCCATCCTCCTCATCACTGTTAGTCCCCGCATCCTAAATACCCTGGGAAATACCAGGCGGACTGCTGCCTACGTGTTAACCTGGCAGGGCTACTGACCCAGAGTAGATGGAGATGATGCCCTCTAAGCTGAGTGTTTAGAGGGGGCATCAAAGAGGGGATATGATGAGGAAAGT
Source organism: Taxidea taxus jeffersonii (assembly GCA_003697995.1). Lineage (NCBI taxonomy): Eukaryota > Metazoa > Chordata > Mammalia > Carnivora > Mustelidae > Taxidea > Taxidea taxus. Next base: position 18,431 of record ML103840.1, on the reverse strand, counting down.
CTGTTGTGATAAGGCCAACCGGGCCAGCAGGGGAATCCCAGTCCCTGCCCTGCTCACCGCGCCTGCCACGGAACTAGCAATGTCTAAATTACTCCCCCTGCGTGTACTTGGGCTCGCACCTGTGGAGCCCTCTGAGCCTGCTGCTGTGTCAAGTAAACCTCCTATCTTCCAAGGTCTCCGAGTGCCACTTGGTTCTCCGGTTCGGCGATCCAGTCCGGGTTCCACAACAGGAGCCCCAGCTCGTCTCTCAGCAGTCGTGGGGCAGAGCCAAGTGGGATGGTCGTACCATGACTTAACCACCTTGGAACTGTCTTCTACATATTTCCCTATAAGGCCAGAAATACTGGGGGGGGGGGGTTGGCATGTGCCTTTGGTAGGTCAGGAACTCTTAATTATTCACTAACAGGCCATGGAGCTGTGTTTTCTATTCCGCCGGGTCTTTGAAGGGCCGGGGGCGTGGACATGAACCACCTAGGCTCCCCTGTGCTCCCTAGCGACCACTGGGGTTCCAAGCAACCTAGTTACGGGCAGGGAGCCACTCTGAGCATTAAAGATGATCTGTACTTTGCCAAGGGGGCCTAAAGGGGGATTCTTTCAGCAGAAGAGAGACGCAGGGCAGAAAACAACTTTATTCACTAGGACTGAAAACAAAGGTTATTAATCTAAAGATAGACTTGAAGATTTGAGTACAACTTGGAGTGCACTACCAGCCCCCTGGCTTGACTTCACCACTCAAGGTCTCCGTGGGGCTGGCGGTTCTAGTTTCCCTGACTTTCTGTGATTTCCCACATGCTATTCATCTATTACAAAGCCCCAACCTTGGCATTCTCCAAGGTAGGGAGAAATGAGGTCCCTGTTGACGTTGGAACCAGAGTCTCATAGTGTGTGAGCTGGAAGCAGGTGGCTCTGGTCCTTGGGGCACGAATGCATGGTAATGGTTTGCAGTGCAGCCCTCGGGTCCAGGCACGGGCTGGAGTCCTGGCCTTCCCTGCCTGGACAGCGCGTGCAGCCGAAGACATGGCTTTCTCTAGGGGTTAGGCACTGGGGCCCAGCCTCGAGGCTGGGCGTGTCCAGGAGGGGGCAGCAGAGGGACCTGCGCGGGCTGCCCCCTCCTGGACCCAAGACCCTTGCTTTTCCTTCAAGGCCCTCAGGCAGCAGCAGATGAAGGGGGTGCAGACCCACTGGCTCCTTAAAGCCTCTTGGGCCTGAGGCTCTGGGAAAGGCCAGACTCCGTCTGGGAGTCCCAGGAACGGATGTCCGAGGATTGAGTGCGGGATGACTGAGTGCGGGAGGGGGCGCTGTGGAGCCTCCGTCCGGCTGTGCAGGGCCTCCCGAGTTCAGGGTATGCAGCAGGAGGCGCCTCGGCCCTCCCTCTTCACATAGTCGTGCAGCCGGAAGCGGGGCTCGCTGGGGGCCTTCATGGAGCGCTGCTTCAACTCCCTGCGGGGTGGGGGTGACCACGGGACAGAGTGGCTTCTACCCCAGCAAAGAGATGCAGACCCCAGGTGGGGGGGTTCTTCCTGGTGACCGCCAGGACTTACTTTGCAATGGCTGTGAAGGCCAAGTCCACATTGAGGCCTGTCTTGGCGCTGGTCTCCATGAAGGGCAGCCCGTACTCCTGCAAACAGGTGCTGCCGGCCAGGTGGCAGCCTGGTGGGGACAGCCCGAGCCCTGGACCCCGGGGACACCCCTGGCCACCCACCCTGCCCTGGCTCACCTTGGCCAGCTTCTCCCCATCCTCCCTCTTGACCGCACGCTCCTGGGCAGAGTCCACCTGGCACGGGGGTCTTGGTGAGAACTGGCCCCGGGCTTGCCTGCCCCTCACACCCCCACCCCCACAGAGCCAGGGTGGAGGGGTGGGCCGGGGCGCTCACCTTGTTCCCCAGCAGCATAAGCACCACATCATGCTGGGCGTACTCCTGGGTCTCAGTCAGCCAGGCCTGGGGGACAAGCTGAGGCCAGCTGGAGCCTGGCACTCCTGCGCGCCCCTTGCCCCTCCAGGCCACACTGCACAAAGGGCCTGTTGGGCTCCGGCCGACGGCAGGGGCCCGGAAATAGTGGTCCCTGTGCCAGGCTGAGGCATCGCCGACAAGTGCCTTTGACCGAGCTAGAAGGTCCCCAGACCCCATTCGGCTCACAGGCACCCTGAGCCGCCAGAGGGGCCACTCCTCCCTGTCCATAGGGTGCTCAGTCCTCTGGGACCCCAGTGCCGACACAGCCTGTTCCGACCGCGACGAGGGGGAAACCACTGACCTGGATGTTGTCAAAGGAGGCCTTGTTGGTGACATCATAGAGCAGCAGCAGTGCTGGGGGCAGAGGGCCAGTGAGAACACCGCGGGGCCCGCAGCGGCTTCCTGTCACCCACACCCCCGGGCACCGCAGCCTCCCCCTGCCTGCCGTGCGCGCTCCCAGGGCACCTTCCTCTGAGCAGAGCCCAGGGCAGCAGGGCACCCGGGGGCACAGACTCCTGTTTCCCCGGGCTTGCGCCCATGCCCACCAGCTCACCATGGGCGTCGCGGTAGTAGGCGTGGGTGACACTGCGGAACCGCTCCTGGCCTGCTGTGTCCCAGATCTGCAGGGACAGACACAGCCCAGGGGTCAGGGCTGCCCCCACCCCCCACCCCCACCCTTCCACTCACCCCCCACCCCCGCCGCCTCTCACCTGCAGCTTCACCTTCATGCCATCCACATCCAGAACTTTGTTCTGAAAGACAGCCAGCCAGCTCCGCTGAGCCCAGCAGCTAGAGACAGTGCTGCCCCCTGGTGGGGGGCTCCCGAGGGTGCAGTGGGCGTGGCCGCAGTGCCAGGCCAGGACTGAGCCTGAGACTGAGCGGCCCCTGGCATGCCCCGAAATTCACTCTTATCCTGTCTGCCCCTCAGCTGGCTGGTTCTGTCCCCGATGCCCACCTCCTGGTTCTCCTGGTCTGGCCACTTGGCCTCCCTGTACCTGCAGGTAAACTTGCGCCTTCAACCCCTATCCTGGGATCCACCCAGCTCTCCCCGCCCCCGTGCCTGGTGATTCCTAGGCCCCTCTCCCACTCAGTGGGCCCTCCTTATGGACTTGGAGGGGGCTGCCCCCTGCAGCCGGCCGTGTCCCGTCCTGGGCCACGTTTCTCTGCCCACCTCAGAGGCCTGGCACACGTCTCCTCCCACTCCACCGCCCTCAATGAGCCAGCCCAGTCAGTCATGGAGTCCTGTTGGTCTAGCCCTCCCCCCTCCTCCCTGCCCTCCCACAGCACCTCTCCGGACCAGCCCTGCCGCCTCGCCTCCCCCTGGCGCCTAGCCCTAGTCTGCTTCCCCACACCTCCTTGCCAGCTCAGGCTCACCATGCACATCTGTCCCTGTACCCTGGCAGCCTGCCAACGCCTGCCCGCAGGCCCGGAGGCCCTGCCCCAAGCCCTCTGAGGGGCCATCAGCTGCTCACAGCTCTACATGTGATGCTGCGTCTGCTCAGAGAGCCGCCCACCCGACTTAGGTGAAGTCATCCTGGTGTAACCCCAGGCCCATTACTAACATTCTGTGCCTCAGTCTCTCCATCCACAAATGGGGATAACCAGGGTGCCCATCACAGTGGCTTTCTGAGCTACTGTGTGCAAAGTACTGAGGACTGGCCCAGAGCGAGAGCTAAATGTTTGCTCTAATTTAAAAGCCTCCCTTCCTGCTGGGACAACAGCTCCCAGAGGACAGGACCTAGTACGGTAACCACAGAGCCCGGAATTTGGCCTGGTACACAGTGGGCGCACATTGAGTCTTTGCTGGCTGGTAATGGTCCCCCAGCAAGCCCTCGCAGTTCAGAACTACTGGCAGGGAGTGGCCCAACCCCACGGTTCCCATCTGCTGGGTGGGGCTGGGGCCTGCCAACCACCGGCTGAGAGCCTGGTGGCCTCTGGCCCTGGCAGGTGGGACCACACCGCCTCCCTCTTCCCCGAGCTCCTGCTGTCAGGGTGCTTCTGGGTCTCCCAGGAACCAGTGGCAAAGCCATCTGCTAGGCTGAGAGGAGGCTAAGGAGGACACCCCGCCTTCTTCACTGGCACCCTTGGACTGGGGTGTGAACCAAGTGGCCTCACCTCCCTCACCACCTGCCCCAGAACCAAGAGGAAGGTGAGAAGGGGGAAGTTGGGGCCAAAACAGGCCAAGGACCACCTGTCCAGGGCCTACACTGTCCCTTTCTGGCACCTGAACCCTTGTTTCATCTCAGAAGACTTGAGGGGAGCTGCACCCCCAATCAGGGTAACTAATGGCTCCCCAGACTGGAGGGAGCCCCCTTTCCCGTTCCCAGAATGGGCCTCCCTCCCAGCCTTCCGCCAACTGGGTCTAATTAAAGGGTGAGAAAAATGCAAATTTGGGATTTGTCTAGAACACACCAGCACCTTGGCAAGGCACTCAGATTTTAGACTGGTGGGTAGAGGGGGCTCGGCTGCTCTGGCCCTCATCATTCCCTGCTGGCCCCACAGGCTGTTAGGGTGTCAGGGGCATGTGGGGCCCTGAAATGCAGGCGCACTCCCCCCACCCAAAAAAAGCCAGAGACACAGCCCTCCTGCTGGGGGCAATGTGGGAGGGGGCTCTGGCAGGGCGGAACAGCCAGGTGGGAGCGTTTCCTGTGAGCTTCCTTGCCCAAGGGTAGGGACCCCCTAACCCCCAGCTCCAAGAGGGGGCATGTGCCCCACAGCCACTTCTCTCTTCGGTCCTTGGCAGGCTGCCTGGCCTCTGTGTACAGTGGGGCGGTGATGTTAGCCTCCCAAGGGAACTTGGAGCTTGAGTTCCCTCTGATGGCCACCCCCTGGGGCCCAGGCACAGGGAGTACTACCCTGTGCTTCAGTCATATGCCGCCATCACCCATCTCCAAGGTCCTTAGGGTATCAGGAGTTGGAGCATTTTGGTGGTTAAGGCATCTCGCCTCAACCACCTTGACCCTGAGCGCCCCAGACAGGACGTGTCCCAGGGCTAAGGGAGAACCCACTGCCCAGGTGTGTTGTGAGAACTTAGTGATGGTGCAGGGGGCTGGGTCAGGGCATGGCTGGGTGGGCTCAGTGCTGAGGACATCAGCCTCCACTCTCACCCGGAAGTCGATGCCCACAGTGGAGATGAAGGTCCCGGCCAGGAATGCCCCATCCTTGAAGCGCACGAGCAGGCAGGTCTTCCCCACGCCTGAGTCCCCCACCAGCATGACCTGGGGCAAGCAGGACGGTCAGAAGTGTTAGGACCAGAGGGGACCGAGTTGCTGGCCCACCCAGAGGGGTGTCTGGCCTTCCCTGAGGTGGCCTGGTCAGGAGTAGACGAACTGTCGCAGGCCTGCAAGGAGGCAGCCTGGGGAGACAGGGCAGCTATGGTCCCAGCTTCCACCTCCGGAAGGTTCGGTCCCCTTTCGTCTGTCTCAATTAGTGGGGAGGAGGGGTGGCTGCTTCCATCCAGGGCCCTACCTAACCCCACCCCCAGACCCTGGTCGCCCAAGCTTGATCTGGAAGGGGAGCATTTGGGGCTTGGTAGGGAGTGGAGTCTGGAGGTTGGTGGCTGGAGACCTTTGGAGAGGCCTCTGGGGGTGTCTGTGCCAGGCGGCTCCTTCTAATCCCGTAAGATTCTGGAGGAATTTGCCACATGAGGTCAGATCTTGGCCAGAGAAGACCCAGGTCAGGTCTAGGGACCAAGACCAAGAGGGGGCAATCAGGCCTCCCCCTCGCCCACCCCTCCCCCAGCCTGCTGTCAAAGGCTCCAAAACCTGAAGACAGTGGGGACAACCCCTCCGCAGGCTTATGCGTAGGCCTGAAGGAGGCCCCAGTGTTTCCCACCCCACTGGCAAACCTCTTCTTAGTCTCCCCCTTCCCCCCAAAAAGGGGAGACCCACAGACCCTGGGGGTGAGGGAAGGCAGCATATGGGAAATGGTGAGACTGGGGCTCGGTGGGTGCGGGGGCCATTAGGGAGTGGGGAGCGAGTACCTGCCAGGTTCGGGACCCCTTGTCCGACCCCGCCAGCTGGGGCGTTAGGGGACAGGCCATGCCAGCTGTTGGGTATCTGAAATCCGGGTCTGACAGCTGTGTGTGTATGCGCTGCGCGGTGTCAGCCGTGCCAGCTGCAGGGTGCCGCTCGGGCGGGCTCCCCGCCCAGGGTCCGCGGAGCCCTCCAAAACCTCCCCGACCCCTCCTCGCTGGGCTCAGTCCGAGCGCCACCTGCTGCACTCGCGTGGGGTGGGGGCCGGCTCACCTTGAAGGCGACGTCGTAGAAGTCGCCCCCGCCAAGCGAGGGCCGGCCGGGCTGCGGGGGCCCGCTGGGCCGCGCCTGGGGGACAGGGCGCGCAGTCCCAGGGCGCGCAGTCCGGGACCCATTGGCGGCGGGCAGCGCGGAGGCAGCGGGCGCGCTGGCCCCCTTGGTCTTGGGGGTCTTCTTCCTGGACATGGCGGGCGGGCACTCAGGGAGCTCCCGCTGCAGCCGCCGCGCCGCGGGCAGCCCAGCTCCCCGCGCTCACGGAGCGCGACGCGGACCCGAACCCGTCCCGCGGCAGCGGTGGCCGCGGCATCCCGGGCACCCAGCTCCCCGCCGCCCCGCCCCCGCGCCCCGCAGCCCGCAGCCACTCAGGCCTGGCCTCCCGCCGCCGCCGCCAATGGCCGCGTTGGGGCGGGGCATGCAAATGAGCCGGCCGCACGGGGGCGGGGTCACGAGGCCCCGACACTGCCCTAGGTGCGCCGGGTGGGCGCGCCTCTGCCGGGTGCGGGCAGCTCCTACCCTGCCCTCGGGCCCTGCCACCCCGCTCCATGGCCACCTCCGTGGGGCGCTGGGCCTGTCGCTTCCCCGCGCTCTGTACACCACCCATCCCTCACGAGATGGCCTCTGGGCCTGGGACCGGGTGGGTGGAGGAGAGTGCCCTGAGACAGGGGCGCTGAGGCAGTGGCACTGCGTGGGGCGGACACCCTGGGTTTCTGTCTCTTCTCAGCCAGAGATGCCAGCTGGCCCGCTGTGCCTCCACTCCTCCCCTTGGGGCAGGCGAACAAACCCCGGGCGCGCGGAGCACTCCGGGCTCAGCTGACAGCTGGTTATGCGCAGCAGGACGAGCTAGCGCTAGCGCTGGAGAGCAGCCGGGCGCTCTCCCCCGCAGCTTCTGCCCGCTGGGCTGAAGCCCTAGGATCCTTGGGTAAAGGGAAATCCGAGTTACAGGAGCAGCAAGCGCTCTGAGTGGCCCTTACCCCGGGTCTCTGTCCCCAGGGGTCTGGGAGGAGAAGGAGGTGGGAGGCCCCAAGGAAGCCAAGTGCTGACTGTCCCACCCCATGCTGATCCCTGGCAGGCCAGTCTCCAGAGCCTGACACCTCCCCTGAACTGTCTGTCTCCACCCAGGATTCTCTGGGGTTTGAGAATAAGGCTGAGATGATCGTGGGACCCAAGATGGGGCTTGGGGGCAGCGAGTGTAGGCAGAAAGGCAGTGGTTCCGGGATCAGCCTCTGCTCCATACTCCTGTGGCAGCTGGAGGGAAGGCCTGGCTGTCCCCCAGGATGTGACAGCTGTCACATGGGCCCTAGCTCATTCAGAGGCCTGAGCCCTCTCTGCTCACAGTTCCCAGAGCCTGAATAATGATAATGGCCAGAAGCTGCCTCTAGGGCTCTGAAGTCTGGGAGAACATAGCCGAGGGATTCCCCAGGGGGGTCTGGCGGGGCCCTGCATGGGAGAGGCTGCGGGAAGCCGCCTTTTATTGTGGGTCAGCCACAAGTCGTCCTCAAAACTATCCTATGAGGTGAGTGGTGCCAGGATCCCCAATGACTGGGTGGGAAAACTGAGGCCCAGAGAGGGAAAGAGAGCTGTCCAAGGTCACCAGGCTGGAAAGTGACAGAGCCAGAATTTGTACCTGGGAACTCTGGATCCAGGGAACATAAACTGTCCCCTGGCAGCATTGGCCCAGAAGTCCTCGGAAGACCTGTCCCTCAAGGCCTTGTCAGAGCTGGGGGGCAAACCTGACAAAGCCCTCTGAGGGCCCCTTGTCTCACTCCTCAGGACCCCCACTTCTTCCAGGCCAATGCCCACATGTGTGGATCGAGGGGCTTGGGGTGGAGGGTTGAGCTCCCACTGCTGGGGCCCTGGGGACTGCAGGTGTCCTACACTCCATCAGGCCAATTTCAGGGTGGCTGGCCCAGGCTCTCGGCTCATGCCCACTGACCCCTGGGTCCCAGGCAAGGGGCTCCCTATCTCCTCCTGTTAGCTGTTGCCCAAGGGAAACCAGAAGGGAGTTTGGGTGCCCTAGGGGTGGGGGCTCTAGGTAAGGCAGCTGAGTCCAGGGTGAGGGCTAGTGCTAATGGGGTAAGTAGGAAGAGAGAGTGGGGAACCTGGAGGGGAGGAAGGCTGAAAGCAGCCAAAGAGAACTACTTGACCTTGAAACCTTTAAAATTAGAAGAATGTATGTAAAAACCCAGGTCTCTGATCTCTTTCAAAGGGAGAGCATTCTAGGACCCCAGGTCATGCATTCTTCTTGCCTCTCTTGCCTTCCAGCCATCCTCCTAATCTTTGATCATTATGTCCCTTGGTTCCTCCATTTGCCATCTGTCTCAGTCTCTGGAATGGAAGTTCTCTGGGTACAGGAAGCAGCTTGTCTTGGTCACTGCCGTATCCCTGGCAGCTGACTGCAGGCCTCAATTAACCTATTAAGTTGGTGAAAGAAATATGAGTTAGAAATGGGCCCCACTTCAGGAGACTTGATTGCTAACAAGGATAAGGCAGCCTATGTCGCAGTGTGCAGTGAGGCAAGGGTAGAATAATCAAGTAGCTAGAGCAGGGCTCTGGGAGGGACATTTGATCTGGGCTTTGAAGGTTGAGCAGGAGTCCGACAGGAGAGGAGACAGAGAGACTTGCTAGGTAGAGGGAATGAATACATGCAAGGTCAGAGTGCCAGTAGGCAGGCATTCGCGGAGGAGAAGAGGCCAAAGTGTGGTCCAGTTCCTTGGAGGAAATCCAGTTGGTAACGCAGGAGGGGGCTAGATTCTAAAGTGAACTTGAGGGGCACCTGGGTGGCTCAGTGGGTTAAGCCGCTGCCTTCAGCTCAGGTCATGATCTCATGGTCCTGGGATCGAATCCCACATCGGGCTCTCTGCTCAGCAGGGAGCCTGCTCCCCCCGCCCCCCCGCCTGCCTCTCTGCCTACCTGTGATCTCTCTATCTGTCAAATAAATAAATAAAATCTTTAAAAAAAAACGTTAATTTTAAAGTGAACTTGAATGTTTAGTCTAGGAGCTTGGAAACTGTTCAGCGAGAAGTAGGGAGCCATGCACGGTTTCTGAGCAAAGCAGCAGAGGACACTGCTACAGGCATACAGGGGCGGGGATGAGAGGAGGGGGGCATGGTGCGGCCTGTAGACAGGGAGATGAGTTGGAGGGGCTGGCAGTAACCCGAGGGGAGGGAACAGGGGCAGAGGAGATCTCCCAGAAATACAGAATCTGCAGGCCTGACGGTGAGGCAAGAGGAGAGCCCCTGGGGCAGAGACGGTGGAGCACTGAGCACATGGCAGACGGCAAGTTCTTTGGCCTCCCCATCAAGCAGGAAGGCCTCTGTCCCCGACCTCTGGCTCTGTGATTGCTCTGACCAATACGCAGAGCAGAAGTGACCCCGTGTCCATTTCTGGACCCAGATCCTACAGACGGGCAGCCCCTATTCCCTGTGTCCTGGAACACTCGTTGAACTCAGCGGCCACGCCGTGAGACAGCCCAGGCGGCCTTGTGAAGAATCCCAGGGGGAGAGGAACCCACTTGCCACCCAGGAAGTCGTCTGGCGATGGGTGCTCTGGTCCCGGTGGGTTCCATGCTGACCAGAAACAGCTGTCCCCACTGAGCCCGGCCCAAACGGCAGATTCAGGAGCAGGCGGGGGGGGGGGGGTTCTTTGTGTTTACACAGCAAGAGATAACTAGACCAGGCTGCCCGCAAGGGGGAGGAATAGGGCCAGTTTAGTGGGAAAGTTCAGGAGCATGGCCTTGGCTGGACCTGAGCTGCCCAGATTGTCGGGCTGAGCTAGAGTGCAGCGTGGGGGAGGGATGCCCATCACCCTCAACCCTCCTGGCATGGGGCTGACTCTGCTGGACAGACAGAGGTCCCCATGTCCCCATGTCTCTGCAGAGAGCTGGAGGAACCCCGCATCTGTTCTTGCCTCACGGAGGATCCTCACCCCAGCGCCCTCTGGTGGCCCCGTGCCAGGTGCCTTCACAGGCCTGGGACCCCCCGGCTCTTGCATGCCCTCTGACTTGCCCTTCTGGGGGTCTGGCCCTTTGGTCCTGGCGTCCCCAGACAATACAGCCCTCTAGGATCTGTGGCCAGTCTGTCTCTGGAGCCCCCTTTTCAAGTGGGCCAAGTCAGGCAGGCTGGGCAGGGATGAGAGTTCTTGACCTGCGGGGCCCTGCCTGGAGCCCCCTCCCCCCGGCAGGTAGCCTTCCCTGGCTCCTCCCACCCCCTGTTCTTGCCCCACCCACGTGGCCACTGACATTAGCTCCCTGGTGGTTCCCCGGTCAGGGGGTGCTGCCCAGCCTCAGCCCCAGCCTCTGGGCCTCCTGAGGACAGCGCCCAGCCTCCCTGCTCCTGCCTCCATGGAGCACTAAATGCAGAGGTCCGTGACTGAGCAGGACGGGGCTGGGCTGAACTCCAGGGGTCTGTTCAGAAGGGGAGAGTGGCCAAGCTAAGTCCTGTGACACCAGAGCACCTCCTGTAAGTCAGTCCTAGGGAAGTCAGCTGTCTGCGATCTCAGGGGAGATACCCTGGCGGGGAAGGGTGCCCGCAGGCAGAAGCCCCAGCTGGATCCCTGGCATGCTGTGGGACCCAGAGAATGTGGCGTCTCTGGATCTGCTCCCCTCTCCCTGAAACGAGGGGGCGGGAGGAGCTGATCTCTGAGGTCCCTTCCAGCTCCAGCACCTTCTGTTCTAGGAAATCCACGTGAACGTTGCTATAGAGACGGCAGAGAGGAGCCGCAGCAGCTCGGAATTGGACCTCCACCCAGAAGAGAGAGAAAAAGTCACCCCAGGAAACAGCTGACGTCAGAGGTGTGTTCGCCCCCTCCCCCACGCGAGGTGCCCAGGGGCCACACTGAGTGTCCTGCTCCCATGAGGACACACCCCACACCCCACCTGCCGTGGGCTCACCTTTGTGGCCCTGAGGCCCTCCTGGGCAAGTGGTAAGGGGTGGGCGTCTGCCCGGCCTGGGTGGGGAAGGGACTGTTGTGTGAGGGCTGGGCAGTGGGCTGTTTCCTTGCAGGTGTGCCCGCAAGATCTGCCCTCGGGCTTTCCTTCCCACTGCAGCTCGGGTACTGACACCTGAGTGCTCTGGGTGCTGTCAGGATGCAAATGTGCGTGCCCTAGAGCCCAGCGGGGGGCGGGGGACAAGGAGCTGCTCGGATCCAGACTCTGCAGCTAGGCACAAGGTGGGCGTGCGAGACCTGGGGCTGGAGGAGCGCAGAGCAGCCCTGGAGCTCCTGACTGCCCTCTGGGGGCAAGGGCTCTGCTTGCATCGGCTGTTCTTGTTTTCTGGATTATGAAAGGGGTGCATGACTTGGGGGTGGGGGAGCATGTCAGCAACACAAAAGGTAAAGACAAGAATCAAAGTTCTTGTTCCCCCCAGACCCTGTGCCCTGGGGTGTTACCGTTAGGAGGTTTGGTGGCCGGGGACCGTCTGGGTCTCCCGTAGCTGCTGAAACAAATAATCTATGGCAAACACCATGCCCCCCCAAAACAGCCCGGATGTGTTATGCTACACTCGGGAGGCCACGGGGTGCAGTGAGGCTTCTGGGGCTAAAGCAAGCCAGCTTCCTTCTGGGGAGAACCCTTGCTAAGTTCATTGCTTTATGCATGAATATGCATTAAATATATGGAGATGTGACCATGTCCCCTAAGAATATATATAAAATCACAGTTATCTGATCTTTGCACATTTGATAGGACTTCTCCCCCAGAATAGATCTGGATAGAGTGTCTTATCCTCGAGTGGCGCCTACGTTTTCAACTGCTTCCTTCATGATTGGTCTATTTGGGCTTTTTATTTCTGCTGGAGTCAGTTTTAATAGTTTGTCTTGTTCTACTGTCTAAATATCAAAAGTTTACAAATAATTGCATGTCATTTTCTTTGTAATTCTTTAAAAGATTTATTTGTTTGCCAGAGAGAGAGTGAGAGCGAGAGAGAGAGTACAGGCAGGGGGAGCAGCAGGCTTCCGGCTGAGCAGGGACTCCAGCGCGGAGCTCCATCCCAGGACCCTGGGATCATGCCCCGAGCTGAAGGCAGAGACTTAACCGACTGAGCCACCCAGGCGTCCCTCTCTTGTAATTTTTAACTCTATTTCTGGGAATAAACCTATGTTCTTAATTTTAACGGTCTGCATTTTATTTTTCTCCCTCAGTGACATTTGCCAGCAGACTCTTCTTAAAAATCTGTTTTTTGTTGTTGTTGTTGTTGTTTGTTTTCAACGCAGAGCTTGAACTCAGCACCGTGAGATTGAGACCTGAGCAGAGATCAAGGGTCAGATGCTTAGTAGACTGGGCCAGCCAGGTGCCCCATAATCTTAGTAGCCTTAAATATTAAAAATAGCTCTTGATTTTATTAATTCATTCTACTCTTTCTTTTAAAATAATGAATTTATGCTCTTGGGGCCCCAGCCGGCTCAGTCAGGGGAGCCTGGGACTCTTGATCTTGAGGTCGCGAGTTTGAGCCCCACGTTGGGCATAGAAAATACTGAAAAAAAAATAAAGTTTAGAATAAAGTGAATACTTTGGTAAGTTTTTCCATATGTTTTTACATAAAATAACTAATATGTGCTTTTAGATTTCTAATTCCCTTCTTTCTACTTTGTTTTGGTTTATTCTGGAGTTGTTTTTCTAGAATGTTGACGTGAATGCTTAGTTTATAAACTAGTTTGAGTTTTCACCCTTCATAATAGAAAACGTGATATCAGTTTCTCTCCATGTATAACTTTGCCTCCCACGGATTTGATAAGATGTATGCTTATTACTGTTCATTTCTATACAATCTGATTTTCATTTTATTTTTTTTTTTGCCCAAGAATTATTTATTTATTTAAAGATTTCATTTTTATTTATTTGAGAGAGAGCAAAAATGAGAGAGATCACAGAGAGAGAGGGAGAAGCAGATTCGCTACTGAGCAGAGAGCCCCATGTGGAACTCGATCCCAGGACTCCAGGATCATGACCTGAGCCGAAGGCAGACGCTTACCTGATGGAGCCACCCAGGCACCCTAAAATAAATAAAATCAAGTGTACAATTTGAGGGGTGCCTGGCTGGGTCAGTTGGAAGAGAACATGCCTCTTGATCTCAGGGTCTTGAGATTGAGCCCCATGTGGTGTAGAGTTTCCTTATGTAAATAAAACTTTAAAAAGTAAGGTTGGGGCACCTGGGTGGCTCAGTGGGTTGAGCCTCTGCCTTCAGCTCAGGTCATGATCTCAGGGTCCTGGGATCGAGTCCCACATCGGGCTCTCTGCTCAGTGGGGAGTCTGCTTCCTCCTCTCTCTCTGCCTGCCTCTCTGCCTACTTGTGATCTCTATCAAATAAATAAATAAAATCTTTAAAAAAAAAGAAAAAAGAAAGAAAAACAATCCTCTACTTGCTTTGAAACATTCAAAAAAGGTATAACAAAATCTCCCACAATAATTTTGTATATATTTTTTTAGGGTTTATTTATTTGACAGAGGGAGAGAGAGCACAAGCAGGGGGAGCGGCAGGCAGAGAGAGGAAGAAGCAGGCCCCCCACTAACCAGGGAGCCCAATGCGGGGCTCAATCCGAGGACCCTGGGCTCATGACCTGAGCCAAAGGCAGAGGCTTAACCGAGTGAGCCACCCAGATGCCCAGTTTTGTGTATTTCTAACAGTTGTGCTGATGTTCTATTTTTGAGAAGGCAACACGTTATTACATATTCTACACAAATTGTACCTTTAAATAGTGTAAAAATAAAGGACTCCACCCCCCCTTTTTTAAAAAATCTTTTTTTTTAAGATTTTATTTATTTGACAGAGATCACAAGTAGGCAGAGAGGCAGGCAAAGAGAGAGAGAGAGGGGGAAGCAGGCTCCCCGCAGAGCAGAGAGCCCGATGCGGGGCTCGATTCCAGGACTCTGGGATCATAACCTGAGCTGAAGGCAGAGGCTGTAACCTACTGAGCCACCCAGGCGCCCCAAAAATCTTTTTCTTTAGTTCTATTTTCCTGGTATTAACTGGCAACCTACCTTCTAAATGTCTTTATTTTTCCCATCCTTTTGTTATTTGTCTTCGTTTTGTCCCTGAAAACAACATTTACCTGGATTTAGTATGTCTTTTCATTATGAGAATCCTTGTTTAACAGGAGAATTTAACGAATGTACAGTTATTATGATCACCCGTGTTCCCTGTCTTATTTTGCCTGTTCTATTTAATACACGGATCTGATTTTTCTTTTGTAATCCTTTCCTGGGCCTATCAGGTCTACTTGTGTACCCCGCCTCCACGTTTTCCCTTTCATGCTAACAGTTGGCATTAACTGTTTTGTTTTTGTTTTAAAGAAGGAGAGAGGGAAAGAAGCGGTGTGGGGCAGAGAGAGAGGGAGAGAATCTTAAGCAGGTTCGGTGGCCGGCCCGGAGCCTGATCCAGGGCTCGATCTCACCACCCTGAGATCATGACCTGAGCCAAGATCAAGAGTCAGATGCTTAACCAACTGAGCCAGCCAGGCGCCCCTCAGTAACTGCTCATTAAAAACCTTAAGGGGCGCCTGGCTGGCTCGGCTAGAAGAACCTACAGCTCTTGATCTTGGGGTTGTGAGTTCAAGCCGCACACTGGGTGCAGAGATTACTTAAACAAATTAAAAAAAAAAACCAAACCCTTTAGAAAGCTCACTTTAAAATCTGTTTTATCAATAATTAAAGAATCTTCCAATGTGTTCCTCCCTGAATCAAACAAGATCTTTGGCACCTATTATTTTCTCTGTTCACTGAAATAGTCTAGAATTTCATTTCCAGATAATTAATTTCCTGCTTAAACATGTGCTTTCTCTCTCAGAAATCCTTTAGAAGCAATTGCATGGGCTCCAAAACCCTCTTCACACCATCATTTAGACTTGATTAGTCTGTCTTCCTCATCTTGCATCTGTTTCTTCTGGGTCTGTCTTCCCTTATCTTGAGTTTGTCACTTGCCTGGAATTAAAAGCTTGGGTTTGAAAGAGAATCCCAGAAATGCCGCTTGCTTTCTGTGTAAGTGGCGAGGTCCGCTTGGCCCCTTACTAAGGCCTGTGGCTTAGTAACCTTATTTTTTTCTTTTATGTCAGCTCTGCAGCCAACATGGGGCTTGAACTCACGGCCCCGAGATCAAGAGTCCCACGCGCCACCCGCTGAGCCAGCCAGACGCTCTGGTTACCTCATTCAGTAAGGGATGCGACCAGGGCTCCTGGAGCTGTGGAGACTCAGGGGAATAAGGCAGTGAATGAATGATGGGGAAATGAAGCGTGAGTTGACTCCTGTCGGCTCTCAAAAAGCTGATCCACTCCCTGGGCTCTCCCGGTGTCATCTACCTCTCCCTGTCTGCCGGCACTCTTCCCTCAGCCTTGAAACCCAGTCAAGCTTCTACTATGTCAAGAAAAAACCTTTGCCACTCCCCTCTCCTCTCACATGGAAGCTTTCAGAAACAATGGGCCACATGCCACATCTGCACTCCCTTGCCACCAAACTGCTGGCCTCCGGCTTCCTAGCTAACCCTCCACTCCAGGTGCCCTCAGTAAAGGTCATGGGTGAGCACCGTGCCTTCAGCTTTGTGCAGGTGACACGGCAGGATCGAGGACCAGGATGACCCTGAGGAGTAGGGGCCCCAACTTCCTGTATTCTGCCTGCAGTTGGTAGCCCATAAATGTGTCCCCTGAATGTGTGATGCAGATCAGCACATGGGACTGGGGAAGGTTCCTGGAGGAAGCAACTCAGTTGAGTCTGCAAGCATGAGTAATCTTGGAGGTAGGATGGAAAAGTGTTCCAGGCCAAGACAACAACATGGGGAAAGGCTAGGAGGTGGGAGGCTGTAGAGAGTTCTAGAAGTCCCATGTGGGGGTACATGTGAGCCTGTGCAGTGAGGGAGGACCAAGGAGGGGGACGTGTGGCTGCACTGTCCCCAGCCCCTAGCTCTGTTCCTGTGGCCCGAGCCCCTGCTGGCTTCTCCTCTATAACTTTTCCCTTGACCACCACACCCTGTGCCTTAGCTTCCTCCTACTTCTCTGAGGCATTCTCGCTCAAACTCCCTCCAAGCCCTCTTTCTTCTCCTCTTCTAGGATGGGGTTCCCTGCCTCTGGAGTTTTTCATCTGCCCCAGGTCTGTGCACCCGCCCCCAGCTGCACACCTCGCCTCTAGGTGCACTCTGGGCGCCTTCTCAAGTGGCCTATGGTGCCCCGTTCCCAGAACAACACCCTCACATTTCCCTCCATGTCCTTCCTCCCCGAGGGCATCTCCACCCAGCCAACAGCCCCTGCACCCATCCCAGCACCCAACCCACGAGGGCACCATCTGAGCCTCCTTCTCTCCCCAGTCCCAGGGCTCCTCCTGCCTCATCCCATCAAGCCCACCTTGTTTTAGATCTCATACCAGTGCTTCCAAGCTGGGTTCCCGAGTACTCTATGAGTCTGCACAAAAACTTTCCTGAAGCCCAAGAGGCTCAGAGGCTCTACAGTCCCTCCCTATTCCCCCTCTTGTCTAACTTAAGTCCCTCTCCCTCCTCAGTAGGGAATTGGTCCAAGAGGCCCAGAGTTGGAGACAAAGGGCGCTGTGGGAGTTGAGCCCTGAGAAAGGACCACAGCGGCTGGAGCTGCACTTCACACCCCGCCACCCCGGGGCCACCGGGAGATGCTCTGCTCGTTCCTGGGCCCTTTGACTGCCAGGGCATGGCAGGCGACCAAGTCCCTGTTGATCCCTGGCCTTTGCCCACACAGGACCTCCACCTGTTCCTCCTTGGATCTTTCCTGAGAGCTGGCTCAGGGCTGGATGGGATCCTCCCCCGGCCCTGAGACATTGGCCTGCTGTCTCCATTACACAGATGAGGACAGGGAGGGATGTGGGTGCCACTTCATGCCCAGGTGAAGAGCAGAGCTGCAGGGTGTCCTGCGGTGACCTGCTTGGGCTCTCCCAGAGACAGACAGCAGGACATGGGCCCAGCACTTGTGGGGTTAGTTGAGGTGTACCAGCTAGTTCAAATGGAGAGACGGGACACATAAAGGAAGTCGCGAAGCCTTGGGATGCAGCCTGGGTCTGGAGCTCAGGACAGTGGCATACGGGCCTGGTCTGTGTGGGAATCTGCAGACTTACCCCTGTGCCCACTCGGCCAACTTAGGTGGGGCATCTACCAGTGGCCCAGCGGAGGAACAACTTTATGACTTCTTCATTAAAAGTCACAGAGCAGGCACGCCTGGGTGGCCCAGTGGATTGGGCCGCTGCCTTCGGCTCAGGTCATGATCCCAGGCTCCTTGCTCAGCGGGGAGACTGCTTCCTCCTCTCTCTGCCTCTGCCTGCCTCTCTGCCTGCTTGTGTGCTTTCTCTCCCTCTTTCTGACAAATACATAAACAAATAAAACCTTAAGAAAAAAAGTCACAGAGCATAAAATCCACTCTTTTAGGAGCACAGTTCAGTGATTTTAAGTGTATTTACAAACCTGTGCAGCCACCGCCACTCCCTAACTCCAGAGCGTCCTCACCGTCCCAGAAGGAAAGCTCATAGCCGCCTGCAGAGACTCCCCCGGCGCCCCCAGCCCCGAGAGCCCCCGAGGGCTTCGTTTCCAGATTCGGAGGGACGCAGGGGCGCGGGCCGGCGGGTGGGCGGCGGCGGGGGGCGTCCCCTCCGGGACCGCGGGCACTGGCCCCCGCAGCTCGCCGGCGCCCAGAGCTGGGCTCCCGGGATCGCGGTTTCCCGAGCGCAGCCACGTGCGGGGCGCTCGGAATTCCGCGGACGCGCAGCCGGACAGGGATGCTCGGAGGTCGCCGGCCGCGGCGCTTATCACCGCGGGTGTTTGCACGGGCGCGACGCTCGCGACTGCGCAGGGCGGAGGCGCGCGGACGCGGCGGGGACCTGGCTCCGGAGGGCGCGGGTAGGGGCGGCGCACGGGCCCCGCCGCCGCAGCCGCCGCGGGGCGGGAGAAGAGCCGAGGCCGCGCGACGCCCCACCCACTCCCTGAGCCAGCACGGGGCGGGGCCCCATGGTGCCCCACCCCCGCGGCCGACCTGCAGCGCGGGGGGGGGGGCCTGCAGGCCCCCCGGCCCCCCCGCCCCGCGCGGCGCCGGAGGAGGAGGGGCGGCGGCGGCGGGTCCGCACTAGAGCGCGAGCGCGCGACCGGCCGGCCGTGGACGCCGAGCAGACGTCGCGCAGGCAGACAGGCCGTGGCCGCCGCCGGATCCCGCCCCGCGCCCCGCCATGCCGTCCGCGGGCCCCGCCTGAGCCGCGGCCACCGGCGCCGGGCGGGCTCGGGGAGGGGGCCTCGGGGCC
>RCUC01139214.1:0-20324 GCA_003697995.1 Taxidea taxus jeffersonii | reverse complement strand
TGCTCCCAGGACCTTGGGATCATGACCTGAGGCGGAATCAAGAGTCGGATGCTTAACTAACTGAGCCACCCAGGTGCCCCCATGATTGTAGTCTTAATTGTACGTGTTTGTAGTTGCAGTGGTGGACATACAGACAGTTACATCACCAGGTGAGCACAAGACATTGGGAGCCCAAAGAAGAATCCTTTCAGTTATCCCAGGTGGATTTAGGTAGAGGTGATATTTAGGTGTGTTCGGCAGGATGAAGGATGACTTGTCACTTAGGCTGAGATGGGGTAGAGTGGAAACTTAGGTATCTTAGTTGGGCAGAGGGTTCATGCTATGTCATGGGGATAGGGCAGGACTACTGAGGGTCCCCTAGTTAGAAGCAACACAGCTATATATTATTGAATTAAAATGAGGTCGAAAGTCATTGTCACAGAGAAGCATTCCCTGCCCCATTCTGTCTAAAAAATACCTGTCCTCTCTCTAATATTTCATATCCTTTGTGCTTTATCTTTTCTTCTTCCTGAAGATCATTGTCTCATATATTTTACACATATTCTATACTTTGTCTGGTTTATGATTTGGCCCCCACTACAATGCATGTTCTACAAAGAAAAATGATTTTTGTCTCCTTTGTTTCCCCCTATATATCCCCAGAACCTAGAATACTGCCTACATGTAGGAAGTGCTCAGTAAATATTTTGCATAAATAAATGAATAGTTCACCTAAATAATGGGAGAATTTGTCAAAAAGTAGTATAAATCCAGTAAGATTTAATACAAGTGACAATTTTCAATAAAGGAGACCTTGGGTTATGTTCATGTTCCCCTTTCATATCAGTATTTTCTAGACCAGCTAGGTAGTTTAAACATTGTTGCTACTTACTGAGTTTAAAAGTCATTCTCAGGGCTCCTGGTTGGCTCAGTTGGTTAAGCATCTGACTCTTGGTTTTGGCTCAGGTCATGATCTCATGGGTCTGAGACTGAGTCCCATGCTGTGGACTCTGTCGGGGAGTCAGCTTTAAGATGTTCTCCCTCTGCCCCTCCCCCCACCCATGTGAGCTCTCGCTGTCAAATAAAAAACCTTTAAAACCAAATCAAAGTCTTTCTTTGAGTTAGTGATAATGGATAACTTGTTACAACTCTTTCTGAGTAGGCTGCCTGATCCCCACTGCAGAGGCTGTGCCCTGTCCCAGTGGTGTGAGGCCAAGCAGATGGTGATCCCGCTGTATTCTAATCCATCTGTGAACTTAGGCTTGTGTTTATGGTACAAGGTACATCAGAACTCTTCTCTCTGAATTTCTGAGAAACAAATATTAGCCAAAGAGACTCCACTGCTGATACTAGTTCTTTGTGGAACAAGTGGGTCAGAGCCTGTTCTGCACATAAATACTAAGCATTCCACATTACTCAAGACCTCCAGCTTTGACTTCCTCTGCCGATTCTGACACAGAATAGGGTGGTACATGGGACCCTGCATCCTATATGCTTATGTGTTCTTGTCTTAGAAAAGAGAGGGAAAAAAAACAACCCAGAAAAACAAACAAACCCATGATGACTTTGACTTTCACAAATCTTGCAACTAAGACAAAAAAAAAAAAAAAAATCATGTCCTTTGGATGTAATGCACATGAGGTAAACAGTTTGATGTCATCATGGGAGCCCTATGCTCCCAAGGATGTCCCAAGGATGGTCAATTGAGTCATTCTACAAATGTGTATTTTATTGAGCACTTACTATCTCCTAAGCATTGTGGCCAGTAGATTCTCTGCTCTGAGCGAATACAAATCCACACTCTCTGACATGGGAGTAATGAGGTACTGCAGGGAGACAGACATTAGGAAGAGAGTCCTGAAAACAAATGTCACTTTCAAACAGATATCAGTCCTGCAAAGTAAAGGAATCTGATTCTATGGAAGCACATGGACAGGAAGCTGGTCTGTTCTATGGGATGTAAAATCTCCCCTAAGGAAATAGCCTGTGAACTAAGACGCCGGAACCAGAGGAGCAAAGTGCAAGGATGAAAAGAGACAGCATTCCAGCAGAGGCGGTAGCCTGTTCAAGACTGTTGTAAGAGCTGAGGAGAGAGGGTCAGGATAACTGAGACAGAGAACTAAGCTTGGAATCTTTGAATTGTGGCACAAAGATGGGCAGGATCTCTTGGAGATCTGACTTCTTTCTTTTTCACCTTTGCTATGAAACAGCTGGAAGAGAACGTCACATAGCCTTTCTTGGGCAGTTTCCTCGCTTGTAATGGGATAGTGGATAATGAAATTATATTTAAGATACTAATCCCTATGGAACAGGAAAAGAAAGCAATATAAGAAAAATGAGTGTAGCATCTATTGATTTTCTGCCCGGGTTCCTTTAGCTCTTGTTCTGTGCTCTGTGATCCTCAGTTCCTCTTATTGCTTTATTTTGGGAAAAACCAGTTTGCTCTCCAGGTGGTCAGAGATCTATCCTAAGTCCTCTCTCTTACATAAACTCCTCTGCTCTCTTTCTTCCCTTTTCCCCTCCTACCTGGGCTTCTGAGCAGTTCCTTATTTGGATATAACTCTACTGCTGGTGATGCCACATCTATTTATAATTCTTTCCCTCCAAGGCACTGACTCATTTTCTCTCTTTAAATTTGACCTTCTAACCTTCCCTCTTCTCTTTAACTTGGAAATCGTTTGGGTGTGCTTGGTATGAAGGACACGGGATGCCAAATAATTACACTGTATTACAGTTTACGGTGTCAGTGGCCGGCGAGAAAATTGCACTTGACATGCCATTATTTTTGCTGGCTGTTTGCATGTAAAGAGCACTGGGCTACGCATCCATAGCCAAATTGTATCCTCGGCCTTGCGAGAACAATTCACTGTCGGTTCCGTGAAGCCTCTGCCTCCTCAGACAGAGCCTGTGCACCAATAATTTGGCAGGAATGCAAGTCAGCATCGCGAGTCTCAATCTGGCAAAAACAATGAGAGTTGTCTGCCTCTTGCACAATGTCCTGACTTAGAAATAACAGGTGTTGCAGATCTTTGGGAAGTCTTTTGGCACCTATATAAATAAGTGAAATAATATTAGTCATGTAGATCCGCAGAAACTCTAAATGCACACACATGCACACATATGCATGCACAAACACACATGTATCTATTGGCTGAGTTTGTGCATGAGTAAAATCCTAAATCATCTCCTTATCTTTTCTCTGTGTAGCTCTAGACATTCATCCTGTTTGCTTCGTTCCATATCTGGAGACCAGGTGAGAGGACGGGTAATTTGTGCTTCTCTCTGCAGATACCCCAAGAAGTATATTCACTCAGACTTGTTCAGAGAAAAGTCTTGAATATATCCTCAATCTTAGGGTCATCTCATTGGGGCAGGTATATTTTTCCCACTTGAAGCAAAGGATTGTAATCATAAGTTGATGGGTAAAAAGCCAGATTATGTAATCCTATTTTATAAATAAATGACAACAAGGTAATCAGGATCAAAGAAAAAAAGAAAAAAGCAAACATTGATTTCCTCTCACAAATATGAAGCTAAACCTCATAGGGAAGAATTGGGGAAACATAAATGCTGCACAACCAAGAAGGCTTTCCTCATATACTCACAGAGCAGAATACTCTGAATCACTAAAAATTATTAAGATTTATAACATGGGGACATGATTATAGCTGAATAAATACCAGAAATCAGATAGAAAATGTGTATAGACAATGATTTAAAAAAAGGATGTATGATATGAACATAGTACCTGGCATATATCTATTAAGACATGAAAAAAATATGCACATGAAAAAGACATTTACAAAAATAATGAACCGCTGTGTACTGATCACTCTGATCATCCATATTTAGAAATGTTCACTATTTTGCTATTTGTTTTAAGTTACTCCCCTTCCACCCCTGATAACAGCAGTACTTTTGATTTTAAAAATTAATGTAGGGGCACATGGGTGGCTCAGTGGGTTAAAGCCTGCCTTTGTTTCGGGTTGTGATCCTGGGGTCCTGAGATGGAGCCTCACATTGGGCTCTGCTCTGCGGGGAGCCTGCTTCCTCCTCTCTCTCTTCCTGCCCCTCTGCCTGCTTGTGATTTCTGTCTGCCAAATAAATAAATAAAATCTTCAAAAAAAATTAATGTAGAAAGAATCCTAATCATATTTATAAGCACTACCCATTGTTTCTGACAAAAAAATTCCCAAATTGAAAAAAAACATAATACTAAATGATTAGTATGTAACCCACATAAAAAAACAAATAAGTTAACTTGTGATATTGACTCATATTAATAATAGTAGCAAATATTAATAAGGTAGAATCTGTAAGGAAATATACCAATATATTCAAATGTTTTTACAAAACCTAGTTTATGTGATTGGATTATCAGTTTCTTTTCTTTATAATTTTACCCATTTCATTTTCTAAGATATGCTATTCCTACACTATAAAGCATTACAAAATAAAATGAGAGAAAGATAAATGGCAGTGTTCTGTCATTCAATTTTTCTTAAAATCAGTGTTATCTATTCATAACATATCCTTGGAGACTGTTATTTAGTTTGAATCTCATTTGCTAAATGTAATCGTATTTAAATACTTGGACAATGTCATCAATTAATAAATTAAAGAGCTAGAAATATTTAGTCATTTTTATAACACTAAGAAGAGAGAAAGCACACAGCCATAGCCTTGCTATATTCCTAAATGTACTTAAATGACTTTCATTGCCATGGGACAGACCAAATACTAATCAGAAATCAAGGGTTTATATTTGAACTTGAAATGGGAAACTATGTTTGTAATGTTCAAGTATTATAATCAGCCTGCATGGTGCTTGTAACTTTTCAATAAATAAGAGTAACCTAGAAAAAATACTTCTGGAATCTTTTTATTTAAGACAGATAAAAGCATTACAGCATTTACAGGGCGATGTGTGTTTTTTAGGCAGTAGTTTCTTTAATATTTTAGCATTTTCCTTCCATACATATCATTAACCTTAAAAATAAAACTGCTGGTTATTTCACCAGCAAAAGATGGGTTTATTCAGGAATAAAAGGGAATTGCAATCTGGGATAAGCAAGCTGCGGCCACACCATAGTGAGTCCGGAGAACAAAGGACAGGTAGCTCTTTTATGGAGGAGAGGGGAAAGCTAGAAAGGCCCTTAGAAATAAGAAGTCCATTGGAGTACACTGGGAGTTAAAGGTATGGTGACTTTTCATTGGCTGCCTTGTGACACTCCCTCATTGGCTGGGACAGGAGGCAATAAGCCTTTCCTCCTGGCATAGTAAGGTAGTATCCAGATTCAAGGTCCATCTCTTCCTGTTGATCTGCTATTCACCATGAGTCATAGGGAGTAAGAGCTCTCCCTGCTGAGTCTCTTGACTCCATTTTAGTTTACTTTCCTTTTATTAATTTTCACAAAATCATTTCCATTATAGCTAACCTAAACTCACTCCCTATGCTCTCTCTCTCTCTCTCTCTCTCCTCCTCTTTCTCTCTTTTTCTCTGCCCACCCCCACCCCTGCTTTGGTCATGTATATTTCAGCCCCTAAGTCTTTGAATATTTTGAAATATAGTAAAGATCGTCTTGTCCATATTCAAATATTGGAATATTTAGTTAAGATGTGGGCATGTTTTCTCATTAGCTACGACTACCTCGCCTAACATTTCAATACATTTAGGAGTCCTCTTAGATCTTACATCTGGGAAGAAAAATAAAATTCACGACATTCTTATGGTCAAAAGTGAAGGTCTGCAGACCAGCAACAGCACCTAGGGGTTAGTTAGAAATGCAGAATTCCATTCACCTCCTGCATACCTGATTTACTGTATCAGAATCTGCATTTTAACAGTTTCCCCAGGTAATTCCTGTGCATGGTAAACATTCAAATCACACACACACACACACACACGTTTAGTCAATTGTCAGTCAGTCCCAGGGTGGCTTGAATCATGCTTTCTGTTCTCTGTATCCAGCCTGAGTAAATCTGGAATACCACTTAATTAAAGAAATGGGTCGTGGAGACTGATGTTTGGAAGAGCTCTAGGCAAGGTATTGGATAGGAGCCACAGCTTACTTTCATTTGAACCCCATGTGGTAGGGGCCCGATGCTATAGGCTGTGACATCAGTTTGCAGCTGGAATTCTCCATAGCTCAGGTGATGGCAGAGCAACAGTCTGTGCACCCCTCACACTGGGTTAGTGAACAGGAACCGTCCCCCTGCTCAGATCCGTGGAATCCTTTTCGTCTGCATGTATTTACCACAATGTGGCAGATGATGTGCTCTGAAATCTGCAGAGTATCAGATGTCACTGGGCTTCCATGGGAGACAATAGCAGAATCCAAATGAGCCTGATCAGAAGGGCTGAGGGATATTGGGAAACAGCAGGGAATCAAATACTAGATGCATATTTCTATTTCTCTCTAATCCTAAAACAGCCCAGCTGTGTTTCATGGATCTCTTTTTGTTGTGAATCTATGAGATTGATGACATGGTGTGAGGACACCAAAGTGGGGGAAAAGAGGTTTTTAAGTAACCAAAATACACAGATCATATCTATTGAGTGTTTACTACCTGGTAGACGCCTTATAAAGTTTGCTTGTCCAGGCCTCGAAAAACCCCCGAGGAAGGCATCATTATCCCCATTGCCAGATGGGGAGAGCTCAAGGGAAGAGTTATTTCTGTTAGCAGTTATAGGTTAGACACCACAGTGAGTACGTGATGCAGCCAGGAGTCAAGCCTGGACGTGGTGACCCCAGAGCTTGTTCCTGTAACCACGGCAACACCTGGTCTCTTTTGAACCCCATGTGGGAGATGCTCAGTGGGTTCAGCTGCCACCCCAATTTGCAGATGAGAAAAGTGAGTCTCACTGAAGATAATCAAGTTGTGGTCTCATGACTAGAATATACAGTATATTTGAATATATGTTTAGAGATGTCTAACTGACGGCGAAATCACTATACCTATTCATTGACATGCATCTCTCTGTGTTTTGCTTGTGGCAGAGAGAGGCAGTATAAAACCCCTGAGAAAAGAAAAATACCCTTGAGCCTTATGCAAGTGGTGGCTCTGTTATATTTCCTTTATAGAGAGGTGAAATTGCCAGTTTGGGTCTGGGCAGGTCTGGTGCCCCATACAAAGTGATTTGTGGGTTAGTCTCCTAATACAGGGTAGTGCAATATCTGTCTTCTTTGCATTCTCATTTTTATATATACATTTAAAATAATTAGGATAATGAAGGAAGAGAGTAATAATGGAGAGAGAGTAGCAGGAGCATATTTGTACTGACTACTTTAGGCATCTTGCTTAGTGCTTTAAACGTATTTATAGATGTTGTTCTCACCATTTTGCAGATGAGAAGATTGAGACATCTGCATTGAATTAAATTTTCATTGGTTAGGTGACTGTGGAGCAATGATTCTAGCTTTTTTTTCCTGAGTTGGGTAGAGTTCTGCATGACTTGAGCTGTAGCATTCCATTAGAGAGCCCACTGGAACCTTTGACCATGACTGGGCAATTTTGTGGACTCTTCTTAAAGTGAGAATCACCAGACAGTGGAAGGAAGAGTGGAACGGTTGAGTGGAATAAAAAATAAAATCGTGTACAGTAGACAAGAACTAAAAGAAGACAAAAAGCTCATACCCCTCTAGCTGCTTGAACTAATTGTGTTAATGCTCAATAATTTATTAACCATTCCCTGTATACTTAGAAACTGAGCTGATGGGGACGCCTGGGTGGCTCAGTTGGTTAGGCGGCTGCCTTCGGCTCAGGTCGTGATCCCAGCGTCCTGGGATCGAGTCCCACATCGGGCTCCTTGCTCGGCAGGGAGCCTGCTTCTCCCTCTGCCTCTGCCTGCCTCTCTGTCTGCCTGTGCTCGATCTCTCTCTCTCTCTCTAACTAATAAATAAATAAAATCTTAAAAAAAAATAAAAAAAAACATTAAAAAAAAAAAAAGAAACTGAGCTGATGGACAATATTACAAAGGCTCCAGAGGTGGGATCTATAATTTACTTTTCTCTCCAAGTGATTCCTCTTGCACCTGCAAGGGTCGTTTTCCAAAGGGATATGGGCTTCTCTGTTTCTTCTTTTCCTTCCAGCCTCTTACTATGGTGACCTTCCTCTGGACAGTTCCGGTCATGTCCTTTTGCTTCCCGTGCACTTTGGCCACTGAGAATAATTCCCTTGTGCCTTTAGCAGATTCTCTGAGGAGAAGTAATTTGGTGAGAAAGCAAACACGGCTATTAAAAATGACCAAATCCTGTAACTCCTTGAAGC
This sequence comes from Taxidea taxus jeffersonii, assembly GCA_003697995.1. NCBI lineage: Eukaryota > Metazoa > Chordata > Mammalia > Carnivora > Mustelidae > Taxidea > Taxidea taxus. The sequence goes on along the minus strand of RCUC01139214.1, from coordinate 12,074 downwards.
AAGTCAGACTCCCTAGCCACTCAAGGGCTTTATTTAGAATGTGGCAAGGTTATTTATAGTGGAGTTTTCTTTGCTTTTATTTTTTATGTGCTTCTGGGAATCTGAAAGTATACATGAATTTCTCATTGCAGTTTGCTTTCTGTCATACTTTTGTGCGCGTGTGTGCTCAACATGTGTGTGCGTGTGGGAGCCCTATTATGTTTCTCTTAGAGCAGTGTTGCTTTGCCAGAGCTCATCCTCTGATTGTGTCCCTGCCTTTGTGGGAACATTTACAATCAGCCTTGTGAGGTGTTTTCAGAAATCATTAGACATTTGGAATGGCTGGTTCTATTGATCACAGTCGCTATTTCTCTCCTCTTCTCTGCTTTTCCTGTCATTAAACTCATATGTAAAGTTCTTAGGTTTTTTGTTTTGTTTTTTGTTGTTTTCAAATCACTGAAACCAAATTCCAACTAGACTATGGGGAATGCATTTCAATGTTTGTGGCTTTTTCTCCATTGCACAAGTTGAATGAGAGACACAAGTTGAAGCCAAAAAAAATAAACACTAAGCACGGAGGACTACCCCCCTCCCGAGGATGCAGAAATACACACAAACAGAATGAGATAATCTGATGGGGTCAGAGAGATACAAATGTAGAGCCACACAGCAAACAGAGCATCAGACCAGAATTCTGAATTACAGAGAAAGTCAAATTACGAATGTTCCAACCTAAGAAAAGAGCCTAGACACAGAAGACAGAAACCGAGAGACTTTCACAGGAGCCAAGAATTTAAAACCACACAGAATCAGAAACAATGAGAGGAAAAATAAAATAGAAGAGGAAGAGAATCAGACAAGAAGGATAGTGGAGAGAGAGAGAGAGGGAAGGGAGAGAGAGATGGGAAAAGAGAGAAAGTGAGAAAGAGAAAAGGATTTTGGGTCCACTGAGTGATTTTTACTAGGAAGAGACTGATTTCTTTCAGCCCCTGGACAGATGGGCTTATGCATACTTTTATGGCACTTCTGATCACACAGGTCTGCTTTTTTTTTTTTTTTTTTGACAAGGAGTGTGTTTTCTTTCTGACACATGGCATTCGCTGAGTAACCATGGCTGGCAGGACCGGGGATGAAGTCAGAACAATTTGAGTGAACCAGCAAACATGATGATCTTCTTTCTAAGCCTTCCCAGGAATGTAATTTTGGCTTTTAAATTTATATACTTTCTAGCAATTGGTGCTAGAAACTAGCACCAGTGAATGGTGGCCATTTTACCTCAAATCAGATGAAATAAATGAATAATGTCTTTAAATGAAATCATCACATGGTATATTCTGATAATTCGTTCTTTTTTTTTTTCCTTAAAGATTTTTTATTTATTTATTTGACAGAGACCACAAGTAGGCAGAGAGGCAGGCAGAGAGAGAGGAGGAAGCTGGCTCCCCGATAAGCAGAGAGTCCGATGCGGGGCTCAATCCCAGGACCCGGGGACCATGACCCGAGCCAAAGGCAGAGGCCCCAACCCACTGAGCCACCCAGGCACCCCTCTGATAGTTTGTTCTGATAGTACTAGTTTACAAGAGAAGTGGGAGAGTGGGGAAGGATTACAGGTAAATCCTTGGACCATTTACATATTCTGTAACTCTCTAAAATTATGGGGTGGGCTTCTGAAACATTGGAAGAAAAGAATATTTTGTTAGAATTTTTATTTCTTTTTTTTAAGATTTATTTACTTATGTAGAGAGAGTGCACAAGAGTCTGCGCTTGTATAAGAGCATGACTGGGGGTGGGGCAATGGGAGAGGGAAGGGAAGGATCTTAAGGAGACTCCCCACTGAGCCCACCATGGGTCTCGATTCTAGGACCCCGAGATCATGACCTGAGCTGAAACTAAGAAGAGGATGCTTAACTGAGTGAGCCACCCATGCACCCCTAGAATTTCTATTTCTAGTATAGAAATGATTTAACTTATGTATTTAATTTTAAATAATCTAAAATGTCCATGCAAGAAGCTAAGACTATTTTCTATCTCCGCTCCTTGACAAATACATTTGAATAATTATATTCTTCATGGCTTAAGAAAAAGTAGGCAGGGGCGCCTGGGTGGCTCAGTGGGTTAAGCCTCTGCCTTCGGCTCAGGTCATGATCTCAGGGTCCTGGGATCGAGTCCCACATCAGGCTCTCTGCTCAGCAGGGAGCCTGCTTCCCTCTCTCTCTCTCTCTCTGCCTGCCTCTCTGTCTACTTGTGATCTCTGTCTGTCAAATAAATAAATAAAATCTTTAAAAAAAAAAAAAGAAAAGAAAAAGTAGGCAAAGTGAAAGTCGAAGGATGTGTGTTCCCTAGGACCAAGGGAAATAACACCTGGTACATACGTAATCCCTTCCAGGATATACAAAATCATACTTAGCCTTCACTGAGTCCTGTGAGATGGAGCTATTAACACTCCTGCCTCTGCCTCCCACCCCACCCCCACCCCTTAACAGATAAAGACATTCAAGTCCAGAGACATTTAGTCACTGTCCCAGAATGGCCAGTACAGTGGGGGAAATGGGTACTGGAATACAGAACTAGCTGATTTCAAAACCTGTGCTGCTTTCTGCCTACACTGCACCACTCCCTCCCTCCCTTTATTTGGTTCTTCCTTATGTTTCTTTGCACGTGGATGTGCTCTTATGGAATATGGACAAATTCTTATTTTTACACAACACAGTTTGCTCTTGCGAATATTTCTTTTGATCATTCCAATAACCCAGAGACCCAAAGAGGGTGACTGAGACAGCACAAGACCCACCGGAGAGACCAGGGCTTCTTACACTTTGCTCAGTATTTAATGTCACACTACCTGCTCAGAGTCCTCTGTGAATCACTGAGCTTTGGAGAACGTGCTTGTTTTCCTATGGTAACTCTTCTCCACTAGAAAGTTTGCTGAAATTCCATGCCACTGCCATGAGGTAGGAGAAGGTCTAGATGGGATGATGATGATGATGATTTTTTTAAAGTATTCCAGCCAATCCTGTGGTTTATGTGGTCTCTTAAATCCAAGGACGACACTGTTTCCCTACTGGTGCTGGCAAACGGAAGACTGAGAACTTGCATGAGTAAGAGTCATCATCCCAGGGGATATTACAGAAGGAGGCTCTCAAAAACCTTCAGTGCCTTGTGATTTTCTAGATTCACATCATTTCTGGATGATGCATAGTCCAGGCCAGGAGACCAAGAATGTTGGCTTCTTTTGTTAATGTTTGAGGAAGTCCTCTGCAGTTGAATTTTTCTCTGGGAATATTCACCGGGCTTGGATTTGGGTGGGAAAAAGTAGGGCAGTTCTGTGTCACTTGGCATTGCAAGCCCTGAGATACAGTTTGATCCCGTGACCTGGCAAAAAAGCTTTGCTGTATTTACAAAGGAAATCAGCATGCCTGGGAACTGCTGGCTGAGATGTGACAAGAAAGTGAAAGTCTGTATCTGAAGGCTTGGATCTCTGGAGAGAACTTTTGAGGTAGCTGGAGAAAGCATGCCTACCTTGGAGTTGGAGACATCGAAAGAGTCCTTGCAAATGCAAAGTCCTCTGGTCTATTCCTCTGTAAGCACCACAAGGTTCTGGCCTTTTCTTTGAGATTTCATGAAAGTGTCAGCACAAGAAAAACTTCTCTAGCGCATGAAGGAAGGGGTTAAGCCTTTGTTCATTTTCCCTCCAAAACTAAGCCTTAATGTGCCAAATGCAGATTTTTCAATTTGAACCTCCTTCCTCTTAAAGGACTAGTGTTTTCTCTTTTACCATTTACTTTCCAAGGTATATCATTTCACCCAAGGCCTATTCTTTATGAGTTATAGGCTTGGGTTTGCAGCTCCAGTAGGAATAAACACTCACACAAACGCAGAAACACGCATTTAACACAAAATCAGGAAACAGTGTTTAGCACCAATTTCTGAAACCTCGAGCAGGTTTTCAGCACAACTTCTATCTTTTTTTTTTTTATTCCGGAGATAAAGAGCTTTTTAGGGAACACTATACCTTGCAGTACTTTTGTGGAACTCTGCTAGTCCAAAGTTGAGGCTTGTTTCTTTCTAAATGATAAGTAAGCTAGCCTGGAGTATTCTCGTTGGGAGCTCCTGCTCTGAAGTTAGACAAAGTTGAGTTTCAAATCCTATCATAGCGGGCGCACTCTCATTTAATTCTGTTAAGCCTCCTTTCCCTCATCTAACAAATGAGCTTGTAGGATTATTTGTTTTTTCCTCTAGGGATTCCCTAAGCAATGGTGTGATGTCTTAGTTCACTTAGTGGGGACTAAATATAATGGCATTTGTGACCGTCCTTAGCATTTCACAGCTTGGAGTATTTTGTGTCACTAAAGCTCTAACTGCCACTGCCTAGAACTTTTTTAAGTCCTGTCATTCTGTGCCCATATGTTACTCCACTATAAAGGGACATGCGAGACTGCAGTCCTCTCTAGAGCCCTCTGAAATCCAGCCTTTTATTTTTCTAAGTCTGAGTCACCTACACTGATAAAACACTGAACTTGAGGCAGGAAGGAATCTCACGGAGTAGAAGGTAAAGTGGTTCTTTACCAAGAACGTTTGTCTTCCGAAGTCCTAGGTGAAAGGATGTGCGTAAATGTTCCTTGCTATTCATTACACAGGAAGAAGAAAATTCAGAATGAAATAATGGGTACCCATGTTCCATATTGATAGGCAAACAAATGTAGTGCTTCCAAATGTCCCAATACCAACAAAGTGGTATCTTTGAAGATCACGTGAGGGGACAGGTTAAAGATGTTCCCCAACTTGCGGCTGTCAACACTCAGGAACCCATGTAAGCGGAGAGTGATGTTTGATACCAGAGGGTTGAGTTTGGCCATGCGGCGGACCACCCTGATATGAGCACGGGCAGGAAACCATCTTCCTTTGAGCTGTGTAGGAATAAAAATCATCCCATGAGAAAATACAGCCAGGCATTACAGAATGTTGGCATACAAGTATAGAATCATCACCATCATAATAGTATGAATGGCAATGAAATATTACATCTATTCCACCTGGAAAGAAGGCCACATGAAAAGAACTTTATTAAAACATAAGTGATAAAAACTATTATGTTGCAATAACTTCGTGCTGTTCAGTAGCTGTATTCTTCCATGGAAAAAATTTTAAAAGCCTCATTTTCAAACTCTTCAAAAGGTTACAAAAAACTATACTATTAAATATCTAGGATTTATTGAAATAGAAGCTAACCTTCAATAGCACATTTTATAAATATTGAAGGGAAGGAACCTTTAGGTTCATAATTAGATAAGCATTTTCTACCCTCCCACACTTGCATACGACCAAAACCTCTTACCTACTCAAATTATTAACTTTCCCAGTAGTAATTATTGTGCTGATATGTCTGATAAAGACATTTTTAGGGCAGTTAAATCTATGATCTAAGTTGTATCATCTTATAAATTCACCAAAGATTTGTACTGAGTGCTGTTTTTATGAAAACGAGATGCTTTATAAGAAGAAAGCCATCTTTAGACTAATAGTGTATCACATGTGTTGCAATTTCCATTCTGTAGTTCTCTATCAAGGAAAATAGGAGATGTGACTGCTGTTAGTAAAACTAATGACTTACATTTGAACACTTTCATGCTAGCACTAGAAAGAATACTATTTGATGCTCACAAAATCCTCATAAGGTATACACTGCAATATATTTCAATTTGTAGGCATAAACAGACTTAATGAGGTTGTATAATTTGCCTGCAGTCAGCCAACTGAAAGTAGCTGAATCAGTTTTCAAACAGGAATGTATTTGCCATCAAATTTTGCCCCTGAATGTTTGATACATAGTATCTTATACAAAAGTGAAAGTTGTTAGAGTAGTCACATTATGTCATTTCATCAAACACCCATACAAACACAGAATCTAGAAACCAAGACATTCCACAGGTTTATTACCTTTTTACTTTCAAAACCAATACAGTTGATTAATGTGTGATTCTGCAGTGCTGACAAGTTATTGGGTAAAAGTAGATTAAAATATTTATTCAGCAGCATTTATTGGGGTCATACTACGTGCCAGGGCCTTTGCTGAAATGATTAAGACACAGGCAAGGACTCTGCATGACCGAAACATTCACTTTGAGGAAACAAGATAGAAATATTCAGCAGGGAGCAGGGGGGCTATTTGCTCTTTGAAACAACTTTCCCGGGGCACCTGGGTGGCTCTGGGTTAAGCCTCTGCCTTTGGCTCAGGTCATGATCTCGGGGTCTTGGGATGGAGCCCCACATTAGGCTCTCTGCTCAGCAGGGAGCCTGCTTCCCCCTCCCGTGCCTGCCTCTCTGCCTATTTGTGATCTCTCTCTCTCTCTCTGTCAGTAGATAAATAAATAAAAATCTTAAGAAAAATAAAAAATAAATAAAACAACTTTCCCTATTTTTCCTGTAAGATCCACGCCTTTTCTTGCCGACCACATTGCTACCAGTTCACCTAAATTAGCCAGATTTCACGTCACCTCTGGAAAAGAATTAGCAATCAAACCAGCTTGAAATAGGAAGAATTTCTGTCTTCCTGACTCTTAACAGAGCATATAGCTTGAAGCTAGTGCAACTTGCTAGTCAGGAAGAGAGAGGATCACTATGTAAATCATTATCACTGACAAGTTAAGCCTCCAGTCAGAAGTAGAACGTACAGTTTGTATCTTTACCTCAGGCTATTTGTCTCCACAGGGTAGCTTTTTGAAAAGAAGTACTTAGGGCAGGTTGAGATCCACACACATCCACATAAACATATACACACACCGTATTACTCTCATGTCGCCTCGGATTAACTGAATTCCAAGGTTTAGATTACTCTCAGGACTCTTGATATCTACCTCTCTATCATAACCCAGAAATCCCAAGTCAGTAAGATGAATTGAAAATTCCATTAGGAATGAGTTGGAAATTACTGGACTCATTCTGCATATAGGGGGCCAGATCTTCCGTCCTCGCCTAACTTCTGTTTCGTTCGACTGGATTTTGTACATTTCAATACTAGATCTGTATTATCCTGCATGTAAAATTTCTTTTTCTCTGTTGCCTATGTACATGAGTACAGAATCTCTCCCTAGCTCAGTGACAACACAGTTACTATTATATGACCTTGGGGGAGTCATTTAACCTTCCAGCTTTGTTGAAAACATTAAATGAGTTCATAGGAAATTGGTAACATTTAGAATAGTGCATATTGGTGCTAATTGTTAACTATAATAATGATAGTAAAACAAATTATTCATATCTATCAACAAATAACTGTTACTACAGTTACTACTAGAATTGCTGCTATTGCTAATAAAAATATCTCAGAATTTGTATCTCCAGGTATTACATAAGAAAAAAAAATATATTAACTTTGCTCAGCAACCATGTGATGAACTGAGCTCTGAGAAATGAGAAGATTTCAGCCAACTAATTCAACTAAAATGTGAACCAAAGGCAATATCTTTTTTCTGTACCATGATGTCTGCCACAGCCTCATTTGATTTTGGTTTTAGGCAGATTGGGGGTACACAGTAAAACTTGATTAATTGAAATATCTTTGTATCATTTTTGGTAGAACATAAAAAAATACCCAACACTAGTAAATGCTAAATAAATGCATGTTCTTTTTCCTTCTAGCTCTCTCTCTCTCATAACATTTTGAAAATTGATCCACTCTAAAGATGTGAAGCATGAACTGTCTTAAGCCATGTGTTTCCAAGATAAGGAGAGGATTCATTATGACCTTCTTATTATTATTATTATTACTGTTTTTGGAAAACGTATTTAATTCATGTCCTCACAGTATGCCAACAATCACAATATGGACATCAGAAATACATACAAAGCTTTATGTATGTACATTAGCTTTGTCCAGCATCCTGTTAAAAAACAAAATTCAGCTGAGTAAATTTTAAAGATCTCACTGGCTTCACGAATTGGGCAGTATCCCACCTAGCAGATAGAAAGGAGCTCCAAGGAAGTATAAAAAAGGAAAGACTTTTATTGGCAGAAGAGAGTGGGACAAGGAAGTTATGTCAGTAAAATGTAGATTGGTGCTATCAACGCCACTTTCTGTTAGGGGATGGCAGGGGCCTCTAGGACAGATTATTTCATTCATGCTGACCAGGGATTCCTGATCGACAGGTTTAAGATAACATTTTTGGAGAAGCTGAAACTGTCATTAAGTCCCCATTTGGTGACATGAGACTTAGCCTGACTCCATCATGGGTCTATTGTCTTTTTTTTTTTTTTTTTTACAGTCCTTTAAAAATCATGATTACTTCCTGCCATTTTACATAATTCTCATAACAAACTTAAAAGTTAGGTGTTAATACTTTAATATATTCTTGTTGTCTGGGTAGCTTAGTCAGTTGAGCGTCTGCCTTTGGCTCAGGTCATGATCCCAGAGTCCTGAGATGAGCCTCACATCAGGCTCCTTGCTCAGCAGGAAGCCTGCTTCTCCCTCTCCCACTCCCCCTGCTTGTGTTCCCTCTCTCGCTGTGTCTCTATCAAATAAATAAATAAATAAATCTCTAAAAAATACTTTAATTTATTTTCAATGATAAGAAACCCATATACACCAAGAGGTTAGGTAAATATTCCAAAGAGGTAAAGACAGGTCTAGATCCACTGATATATGATAGACATCTGTCTAGCTCCAAAGCTTTGGTTCAGTCATCATGCTCTTTATGCAGAACTAGCCTATAACTTCCATGATTTTCATGATCCTTTTACTCTGAGCGTTTCTGCCTCTGGATCTCAACCCTTTTCTATTCTGATTAACTCCTGGTTGTTAGATGTACCAACATTTTATTGGAGTTGTGTCACACATCCAGACTCATCTGATCATGGAGAAGCTCATCCAGGCTCCCTGAGCTCAGTTGTTCGCTGTTGCTATTTGTTAGTTTTCTATCTGTAAAATAGTTGCTCGTTTTACATTTTGCACTAAATGAAGGTGCATATGAAAAATGCTGGCACCGTATCTTGTAAACAGTAGGCACTCAGTAAATGGTAGCTGCTCTTTTTATTTTTCTTACTCTTCCGATTATTAATCGTAATAATCAGATCATGTAGAGGCACTACTAATCATTACAAGTTTCATCCTTCTAAGGCTGTGCATTGGTTCTGTTTGCTAATGAGACTCTTGGACTTAACTTATCTGCTTTGTCATGCCCCGGTATCTTAGTTTTAGTTCCATGTAATATTTTATCCTCCTGATTTCTTAGAACTAAATCTCCGTACTCCCCCCCACCTTTATTGATTTCATTAAACCTTTCTGCACAATGAGTCATTAATCTAAAAGTTGTGGTCTTAGAGAAAACAGTCTTTGGAACCAGAAACTCAAAGTTTCAGTCCTAAGATAAGGAGGGCCCTGGAGAAAGCAGAGTCTTGAATTTCTTTTCCAGATGACAGGTAACTTTTCTGTCGGTCTCAGTGCTTCATTACCCATCCCAGACGCTCTTTTGATTCATGAACTAAGGTTTTGGTATCTCAGCCTTCTTGGTAATGCCAAACAGAGGACAGGCATGGCTCATTTATTTACAAGACGAGAGCTTACTGGGGGCTCAGAGGAAGCAAGAAAGGGCTTGCTTCCCTTTATATAACTTCCCTATATAACTGACGTCTATACCAGCTGTCTCTGTGTCCAGGAATTGGAGGGGCTGGTTGAACACCACATGGTAGACTGGGAAGTCTTCTGTTTAGACAGTTCTGGCTTAAAATCTGATTCTGCCACTGTATCAGGACTACCCAGAGAAACAGAACCAATAGGATGTGTAGAGGTATATAGAAAGGGATTTATTAATCAGTATTGGCTCATGCGGTTATAGAAGCTGAGGAGTCCCACTCTCTACTGTCTACAAGTTGGAAGCCCATGAGAGTCACTGGTGCAGTTCCAGTATAAGCCCGAGGGCCTGAGAACCAGGGGAGTCAGTTGTGTAAATACGAGTTCAAGTCTGAAGGCCTGAGAGCCAAGAATGCTGCTATCCTAGGGCTGGAGAAGATGGATATCCCAATTTAAGCACAGAACAAATTTGCCTCTCCTTTACCATTCTGTTCTTTCCCAGACCTCCATGGATTGTATGATGCCCAGCTACTTCTTCACTCAGTCGCTCCCAAAAATACCCCACAGACACACCTAGAAATAATGTGGGGGTTTTTTAGTTGTCTTTTTTTTTTTTTAAAGCTGTATGCCCAATATGGGGCTTGAACTCATGATCCCAAGATCAAGAATCTATGTTCTACTGACTGAGGCAGCCAGGCACCCCCAGAAATAAGGTTTTACCTGCTTTCTGGGTGTTTCCTTAGCTTAGTTAAGTTCTCAAGTCAAATTAACCATCAGGGCCACCAACTAGTCCTATATTCTTATACAAATAATCTGATCTGTTTGAACTTCAGTTAACCTGTTGAATGACATGACACCTTTGTGGAAATTTGATGTCCAGTGGTAGTTATGATTTACCGTAAGGGGCCACATTTTATTGTGATATAATTTCAACTTTGTTAGGAAAGTTGGAAGAATAATAAAAAGATTTCCCTTGTATTTACCAGTTGTTTTCATTTTGGTCCATTTATCATTTGTGATGTATCTACCTATGCATATTCTGTTTTTCTTCCAAATCATTTGGGAGTAATTTGGGGACATTTTGTCCATTATCTTAAAATATCTCAGTATATTTTCTAATCAAGGACGATTTTCACTATCAGAAAATATAACATTGGCGCCAGACTAGTATCTTATCCATACCTATCAAAAATTGCAATATTAGTTTTCTCAACATTGTTCTTTTTGGATATTTGTATTTCTTGGTCTAGGCCAAGATGATACACTGTGGTTCCTTATAATATCTTTTTTGTTTCCTTTGATCTGGAACCATTTTTCAGTTTTTCCTGAAATTTATATTCTTGAGGAATTGTAGGTCACTCACTTTGTACAATGTTCTTCAATTTGTGGATCTGATATTCTCTTATGAATACATACATGTTACACTTTTTTGGATGAAAACCCTGGAGAAGCGATATTGTGGTGTTCTTAGTGCATGATATTACAACCTGTGTGATACTGATTTATCCCAATATTGATGATGCCACTTTGCTCATCTGCTGAAATCTTTTCAAGTCAAGTCTCTCCACTAGAAAGCTACTGTTTTCCCCTTAGTAATTAGTAATTTGTGGAGAGATCCTGCATAAAAATTTTATTTCTCATCAGACTTTAATAGTTGTAGCATCATTGGTGATTTTGTATCTCCATTATTGTTTGCATATTTGTTAATTGGAATTCTACTCTAAGGAAGTTCATGATCATTTGACAGCTGTTCTCTATTAGAAGAAAAGCACAGTAGGAACAGGAGAAAATATAGGCCTTATATATTATATGTATTACAGTTCATAGGCCTTAAGCGCCTACACAAATAACTGGTATATGTGTTTCTCACCAATTATTTTGATGGCATGTGCAACAGAATACAAGTAGGGCCTCAAATAAATTTGCATTATATTCTCACTCCAATAGGATGTCTTCGTTTTACTTCAGATGGCATACCACAGGGCACGGTGGTGGAATAATGGGGAATCCTTGACAGTTGGCAAAATAAACTCTAAGAGACTTTACATTGGAGAGGGTTGGATTTAGTATTAGAGATTTTATTTATTTATTTATTTGAAAGAGAGAGAGTGCACGCAAGTGAGCGAGTATGAGCGGGGGGGGGAGGGGCAGAGGTAGAATGAGAGATTCTCAGGCAGACTCTCAGCTTTGTGAGGCCCGATGCAGAGCTTGATCTCGCAACCCTGAGATCATGACCTGAGCCAAAGTCAAGAGTCAGAAGCTAAACTGACTGAGCCATCCCGGTGCCCCTGGATTCAATATCAGAATTATGAATGTTTTTAGAAAAATCTAGATCTTGAGAGCAAAGAGAGTAGACAATGACATTATTTTTAAAAATATAATAACCCTGGGGCACCTGGGTGGCTCAGTGAGTTAGAGCCTCTGCCTTTAGCTCAGGCCATGATCCCAGGGTCCTGGGATCAAGCTCCACATTGGGCTCTCTGCTCAGCGGGGAGCTTGCTTCCTCCTCTCTCTCTGCCTGCCTCTATGT
>ML103839.1:8767-40286 GCA_003697995.1 Taxidea taxus jeffersonii | reverse complement strand
CCTTACGCAAGTTATTTAAATTCTCTGGGCCCTAGTTTCCTCTTCTGCAAGAATGGGGAAAATATCTCCACAGTAGGGGTTATAAATAAATCTATGCATATACTTGAGTAAGGCATCTAGAAAGTGCTCGATAAGTCTGGGTTTCTTAGATTGGTTCTACTCTCTCCAGTCTTGAACATCTTTAACAGCTACTCAGTACAGGCCTAACTGTGACTGAATCCAGTGACTGCAACAAGGCACAAAGGAATTTTTCAGGTTTGGGAAATATCTGTATCTTGACTCTAATGGTAATTACACAATTATATACATTTATCAAAATTCATTAAACTGTACACTTAAAGTTGAATTTTATTATATATAAATTACATGGCAATAAAGATGATTTTTTAAAATCTAAAAATAAAGTGTACAGAAAGAACTTGGAAATGTCTCTTGGTTTAAAAGTCACATGTGTTGAGAGATACTCTTGACTCGTGTTTCATCAGCTGGGCTTGCTGCTTTGGCCAAATAAGGGAAGCATTCAAAGCCTTTCCTAAGAGCATCACATTTGATATCACCAACAAAAGCCCTGCAAACAGCAAATGTTGTTTTCACAAACCACTGTCCTTGTGTTGGCTTTTTAAGTTAAAGAAACCAATTGTGCAATGAAAGAATAAAAGTAATGTGGGGGAAAGACTGTGTGTGTGTGTGTCTGTGTGTGTGTAAGAAAATGCAATTAAGTGACATTGTATTGACAGTCTTGAACAGCTTCAAAATGTCATAAACAGCTTATTGGATATAGAAAATGTGCAAGAAAATTAAGCTTAAAAACAGTTAATTGAAGTGTCACTTTCTTTAGGGCATCTTCCCCAACTCCCACCAATGGCCTCACTCCATACTGAGTTAGGTGCCCCCCTCTCTATTCAGATTTTACTCTGTCCTTACCTCTATCACATCAGTTATCACACTGCATTTTATTTAGTGGCTTATTTGTCTATTCCCCTTCATAAGACTATGCAATCCTTGAAGGTAGGTAATTTGGTTTTGGTGTCTTTATATTTCCAGCATCCTGAACAATTCTTAGTAGGGGCTCAATAAATGTTTGATGAGTAAATGAGGTCTTAATCACAATATATCCATTTACAATATTACAACAAACATTTACCCCAGGCTTGCTTTTAACAGTGATTTGGGTCCAGTGTATACGAGGCTCTGAAGGAATAGAGGACCCACAAAAAGACATGAAAATCAAGGAGATGATAAGAAATTTAGTGGGAGGAGAGGAAATAGTAAAGAGAAGTGTCCTTTAGTCCTTTGCTCCCAGAATCCTTGCTTTGGGCAAACAGTTCTGAGTTAGATTGCAGGCCTCCCAAACTGTGTGACATTAGACTAATTACTAAACCTTCCTGAGCTTCAGTTCTTCTGTGACTTTTCATCTATAAAATAGAGGAAATAGTAATGATATCTCCTTCATAGGGTTTCCATGGATTAAATGATATAATGCATATAAAGCACTCGATACTCACAAAATGTTAATTCTCTAGCATGTTTCAAGATTACAGACTCTAGAGTCCAACAGATTAGGTCTGAATTTCAACTCATTCTAATTCAGCAATCCCTGGTCTGTGTGAACCGAGAGAGATTACTTATAACCTCAGATTCACTAAGTGCAAAGTGAGGATAATAACAGTATCCTGGGATGCCTGGCTGGCTCAGTGGGTTAAGCCTCTGCCTTCAGCTCAGGTCATGATTGCAGGGTCCTGGGATCGAGTCCCGCATCGGGCTCTCTGCTTGGCAGGGAGCCTGCTTCCTCCTCTCTCTCTCTCTCTCTGCCTGCCTCTCTGCTTACTTGTGATCTCTCTCTGTCAAAGAAATAAATAAAATCTTTTAATAAATAAATAAATAAATAACAGTATCCCCTCATAGGGTTATTTTGAGAATTAAATGAGACAAAAGAACTTAGCATCATAACTGGCACAAAATAAATGCTTAATAAAGGTTAGTTATTATCCTAGCCTGATAGAATCTAGCTCTACTGTTACCATATAAGCCCTGTTCCTCAGCAGTAATCCTTTATTTCAATCAGGTATATTCCTTCTTTCAGTTGTATTTGCCATGCTCATTTATTTTTCTTTACTTTTTTCATGCTACAGCTACCATAGGTCAGTGTGGAAAAAGGAACAAAGGTTTTGAGGTCAAATGACTTGGCTTCTAAATCTGGCTTTGCTAATATTCTACTTGTGCACAAGGCACCCTGCTTGCCTGAATCTGTTTTCACCTGTAACATGGAGATGATAATCTTCATTTCATTGGTTTTTTGTGAAAATTAAATGAGATCATATGCAATAAGGTGCCCAATGTATAGTAGGGGTTCTACTGAATACATTTTAGTTTCCAGTCCACTGCATTCCCCCAGTCAAGCACACTTACTCTCCTTTATACCTATCTAAACTTCCATCTTTCAAGGCATATAAAAATCTCACCTCATTCTGGAAGCTGTCTCATGCTAACCCACCTTGATCCCACAAATGTATTACATACTCTTCTTGTTATGCTGATTCTGTAAATTAGTCTTGTCTCTCAAACTAGACCAATTAATCTTAATCTCTTCTGAGTCATGGACCCCTCGATAACCAGATATTTCTTTAATTCTTCTCTAAGATTTTCCCACAGGGTCGCCTGGTTGGCTCAGTCTGTTGAGCACTGACTTTTGATTTCGGCTCAGGTCATGATCTCAGGGTCCTGGATCAAGCCCCACATCATGCTTCATGCTCAGTGGGGGGATCTGCTTGAGGATTCTCTCTCCCTCTCCTTCTGTCCCTCCCCTGGTTCCCACAATAAATAAATAAATAAATAAATAAATATATAAATCTTCTTTTAAAAAAAGATATTTCCACGTATATGAAAATTTGCAAATATTTTCAAGATGCTAATATCCCCTAAAACCTCTGAACATATTGTCATCTCCCTTAGGGCAGTGACTGTGTGATACTCTGTGTGTGTTCTGGGGCTGAGGATGCAGAGTGTGTTAAGACCAAGTGATGGACTGATTAATCTTCTGCCTTAGAAGACAGGTGGTGATAGCATCTCCATAGAAAGAGGCAAGATGCTGGACAGGGCAGAAGGCGAGGAACCAAGTCAGCATCTCAGTCTTTTAATTATTGCAAAGCAACTTGAATCTTCATTTTGATGCCTAATGAAGGGACACAAATATTGGAGTAATACAGAGAAGTATGGAAAGATAACCTGAAAATATTCCATTCCTGAATCATAGATATGTCCAGTCCACAGAAGCTAAAAGAGTACTTCTCTCTTCTTACCTTCAGCCTCAGATCATAACTTTCCCTGTGTTTTGCAGCCTCTCATTCCTCCCATAAGGACTAGTTGCCTCTTTTGACTGCTTTTATTGTAGCTGTTGTTTCACTTAATGGCTTTGAGTTTTTGATAAAACAGTTCACATTTGTCTTATGCAAAATGCTTTGATTTTGAATTTCGGTCTATCACCCCGATCTAACAAGAGAAGTGCCTCATATGGAATGTAAGCAAAAAGAAGACCAACCTGAATTCTAGTCATGGCCCTGGGGAACTGGCTGTGTGACGTTGGGTAAATCACCTGTCTTTGTGGTCTCAGTTTCCTTTTTCATACAACTTGACAATCTCTCCTAGCCCTGACCCTCCATGATTCTGTGATGTTGCAATGATTAGTGATTGGAACTAGAAGATTTTCTAAAAGCTTCAGTGTATACACAGGAAATGTATGGTAAATGGCTAAGAGGAACAGGTTTCAACTGTTCAGTTACTACTTTAAATGAAAGTTAGCATATTTACCATATGAAATTTTGGAAACCATCCTATAATACATACTCAGCACTAGGTAACAATGAATATAAGTTTTGCTTCTTTGATGATTTAGAAGGCTTATGGATCTCATATCCACTGTTCAAAGCTACAAAAGAAAAAATGTAATTTTTCATACTTTCAGGTTGTGGTGATTTGAAAAAGTGGGAGTAGTAGGTGTAACCAAAATGAAATGTGTATCTTTAGATCATCTGTTGGGTCTCTTCCTATAGCACCTATGTAACATTCCTAATAAAGTAAATGGCATTGGGTGCCTGGGTGGCTTAAGTCAGTTAAGTGTCTGACTCTTGATTTTGGCTCAGGTTGTGATCTCAGGATTGTGAGACCAAGCCCTACATTGGGCTCCATGACGGTTATGGAGCCTGCTTAAGAGTCTCTCTCCCTGGGGCATCTGGGTGGCTCAGTGGGGTAAAGCCTCTGCCTTTGGCTCAGGTCATGATCCCAGGATCCTGGGCTCTCTGCTCAGCAGGGAGTCTGCTTCCTCCTCTCTCTCTGCCTGCCTCTCTGCCTACTTGTGATCTCTGTCTGTCAAATAAATAAATAAATAATCTTAAAAAAAAAAAAAAAAAAGATTCTCTCTCCCTCTCCTTCTGCCCCTCCCCACTCCCTCTCTTAAAAAAAAAAAAAAGAGGGAGAGAGAGAAAGAGAAGAGAAATTATATAATAAAGAATTTTCTTTGGGCAGAAAATTACCACCAAAACATCTTAACATTCTGATATTCTAGTAATGATATAAGCTTACAACAAAAACTGGAAGCATGTGAATAGTCAGCTTCTAATTTTATTCTGCCTACTCGGCCTATGCAAGAAGAAAAAAGATGATAAATAGCCAGAGAGATTTTCTTGACATCATGCTTAACTGAAATTTCAAAATAAATCAGTTGGGCTCATTTTTAAAGACCTACAACTAAATTATCATTGGATCGTTTTGTTCTGCTCCCAACTGGGTTTCCGAGGGACTTGTGGTGAGATACAACAAGATCTGAAAATGGGCCACAGTGCGCAAACATTGCAGTTTGGTTTGATTTAGTCTAACTCTTGTGTAATAACTTTCTTTGAAGTGTGGGTTGAGGAGCAGGTTACAAGCCCGAGGCCACAAGCTCATCTTGTTCTTGTTACAACTCAGATGCCCTGCAGTCCCTGCACTATATATCAGAGACTTGGCACCAGAGTCCCTGGCTGATCAAGAGTGGAGCCTTCATTCCCAGCACAGCAGAGCGACTGAGCAACAAACAACAACATGGTTCTGTTTGCTTGGGAAACCCATTTGACAAAAGGACACAGGTGAGTCTTCAAGGAGCCTGTGAGCCTGAGGAATCCTGAGAAAGCCTGAGGAAGCCTGACTTTGCTCTCAAAGGTAAGGAAAAAGTTAAAAAGTCATCTACCTGATAGAAAGGTCCCTGTCCTGGGGAGAGGCA
Source organism: Taxidea taxus jeffersonii (assembly GCA_003697995.1). Taxonomy (NCBI): domain Eukaryota; kingdom Metazoa; phylum Chordata; class Mammalia; order Carnivora; family Mustelidae; genus Taxidea; species Taxidea taxus. Next base: position 35,032 of record ML103839.1, on the reverse strand, counting down.
AGACGCATTTTCAGATTGCTGGCCAGTTTCTCGCCTTCTCTAGCTTTGGGATTGTTACTTCTCTGCAGATCCTCTGACCCAAGCAAATCTCAAGGCAAGTCTCCGACTCCTCTCTGGTCTATTTTTCATCAGCAAAATGAGGGGGTTGGACCAAACGATCTCTTAGGCCTCATCCTACTCTAAAATTTGGTGATTCTGACCCTGTGACAGTCTTGTAGCCCCCAAGGGATTAACTTGATTCCTTCCATTGGTCACATATTTTCCAACAGCCTGATTTAGACTCTTATAGCTGAATTGGACCATGGATGATTCTAGTAAATAATACTTGCACAGTTTGTTGGAACCTGTGAAATGATTTTACATACAGTATTTCATTGGATCCTTAAAAAAATTAAGGAAGGAAAATGTATTCTCCTCACTTTATAGAGGAGAAAAGCCATGCTAGGAGAGGTTAAGTCATAACTGCTAGAGTGACTAGGGCCAGATCTGAAAAGAAAACACTTCAAATGTGAGTTTCTTAGGCTGGATGAGGCACATACATTCAGTAAAGAGATGTGTTGAGTATCACAGATGGGAATAGTGAGCATTCTGGGAACCAGCCTCAGAATTCAAACATATTACAGTCACCTATATACACTCTGTTTGAGTGAAGAGGCAGACACTCCAAAAAGAGAGCATAGAGCTAGAAGTGATTTCCACTTCCAAGAAAAGGACTCTTAGCCAAGGGTAGGGGCCAAGGGATGTTCTTCAGTTCCTCATGCAGTGCTCTAAAAGGATAGAATGGGGGATGGGGTAGAACTCACCTCGGGTAGCTAGTGAAAGGTCACAAGTTTAAGCCAGGGACACTGGTGGAAGGCTGGTGCGAAGTGAAGGTTTGGGGTGTTACAGTCTTGGCACTGAGTACTGACTATACGCCAAGCCCTTGATAGAGCTTATGTCCATTGCTTACAACATATATTTTCTTTTGTCTCAGCCTTTAAGGAATCCTGTGGAGAGTTAGGAAGCCTGTAAAACCCTAAAGATAGGGTGAGAGAAATAGGGTCTGCAACACAAGGGGATATATTCTATTTCTCTCTCTCTCTCTCTCTCTCTCTCTCTCTCACACACACACACACACACACACACACACACACACACACCAGGTAAGCCTTCCTCTGTGGTGTATAATTAAAGAACTGCAATGCCTAGGGGCAGAGGGCTTCCCCAGTTGAGTACAGGGCCTGCTGGAGCACAGGAAGTACAGGATGACTAGAAGGAAAATGAATGAGAACATCAGCAACAGTGTGGGGGTGAGCAGTGGGCAGAGGAGTGGCAAACCCCAAAGATATCCAAGTCAGCACCTGTCACCAGGGGTAACAACAGGACCATGGCAGCAACAGCAGAGGCTAAGGGCAGGCAGTGGAGTGTGGGGCCACATAGGCTGCTGAAGCAGAACAAAGTTCCTAAGCTCCTCTAGGATTAGGAAAAGATAAGACAAGAAAGATCAAACAGGTAAAGATGAAGAGGAGATGCAACTAGAGGTAAACCTCAAGGAAATCAAATTTGCAGATGACACAGGACTAAAAGCATGGTTAATACCATTTTGAGTCCTGTATCAGTTAATTTTCATCACAGACCAACTATGGGACTACAAACCCAAGAAGGTGATAAGAATATATATAAAGTCCTGCACATAGATTCTCACAATCAACTGAAATGAAGGGCACCTGGGTGGCTCAGTCAGTTAAGCATGTGCTTTCAGTTCAGGTCATCAACTGAACATGATCTGAACCCATGGTCTGGGTTCCTGGGATTGAGCCCTGTGTCAGATTCCCTGCTCCTGTAAAGCCTGCTTCTCTCTCTCCCCCGACCCCTCCCCTTGCTTGTATACTCTCTCTCAAATAAATAAAATCTTTTTTTAAAATATCAACTGAGATAGATAGGACCGACAGAGTAAGATGTGACAGTATAAGAAAGATTTAGGGGGGTTAAGGTGGTAGGAAAAGAAAAAATGAAACAAGATGGGATCGGGAGGGAGACAAACCAAAAGAGACTCTTAATGTCATAAAACAAACTGAGGGGGGTGGCGGGGGAGAGGGGTTGGGAGAGGGTGGTGGGGTTACATTATATGTTTAAATAAAAAAGCTTAAATTAAAAAATAAAATAAAAGCCATTACTAAAAAAAAAAAAAAAGAAAGATTTAGTGTGGGGGATTTTGATGACCAGAAACTCAGCAGGTGCCATTGATTTGGCTACAAAAACTAAGAACCTCAGGTTACATTGATGAAAACACATGTCCAGACCATTGGGCATTAGTGGCTAAACCAAATGCACACTATTATGTTTGGCTGTTGGTGTTGCCTCCTAAGAGGGGCATTGATACTTCATGCTTGTCCACAGGAGCATGACTGAGATGATAAAGGGTGCAGATACCGAGACCCACAAGGAGCAGCTGGAGCTGAGAAAACCTGGGGGCATCTGGAAAGTCATCTTTAATTCCTAAGGAAGACTTCTTGAAAAAGAGTGTCACTTGTGTGGCCCTTATAGAATATCACCAGAAGCAAGGAATAGAAGGCTGATTTTGGCTCAGTGAAGAGTAAAGCTTTCTAATAGAACTGTTCAGAGGTAGAAGGAGCTGGTTTCAGGAGTGGTAAAATCCCCAGATGGGAAATGGATTTCAGGCCAAGCCTGGATGATCTTGTGGCTGGGAACTTCCATATAGAAATGGTTTCTGCATTAGGTAGAAGCTTGGACTAAATGACCTCTGAGACTTCCTCTAGCTCTTAGAGACCAAATTGAAGATTTTTGCCTTAGAAACCAACCATTCAGTTCTGGAGGTAAAACCCCAAAGGAACTCTACTCTACCATGGGCCTATGGGGTATAGAGTCCTGCCATAGCTAGTGCTCTCAGAATGCCTTCTCAGCAAATGATGAGACTCCAATTCATTTAGAATCTGGGGACAGGAAATGTACTTTAAAGAAGCATGGGGCGCCTGGGTGGCTCAGTGGGTTAAAGCCGCTGCCTTCGGCTCGGGTCATGATCCCAGGGTCGTGGGATCGAGCCCCGCATCGGGCTCTCTGCTCTGCGGACAGCCTGCTTTCTCCTCTGTCTCTCTCTGCCTCTCTGCCTACTTGTGATCTCTGTCTATCAAATGAATAAATAAAATCTTAAAAAAATAAAAAATAAAAATAAATAAAGAAGCAAATAGGTATTTGCTGACCTGGTGCTCCCTAAATTCAATCAATCAAATTAGTTTTGTCTAAGTCTTAAGAATATCTCAAAGTCCCTCTCTTCTTCCATATCTGTAGGAACCCTGCCTTGGTTCAGGCCATCATCACCTTACCCCCAGACTTTTTAAACAAACTCCTAAGTAATGCTTTATCTCCACTCTTATCTTCTCAATATACCCTCTGTAGAGCGGGCAGAGCAGTTTTCTGTTTTGAGTGGCTCCCCATTGACTATGTGGGATAATACCAGCTCTTAATGTTGGATGGAAAGCCCTGCAGACTCAGACTCATGTTCTGTGACTTTCCACACACACCACCATATCCTACATAGACACACACACACACACACACACACACACACACATTCTTTGTGCTTCAATAATGCTACACTATTTGTAATTTTCTTCATACACTATACTGTTACACATCTCTCTGCCTTTGCTTATGCTGCTCCCTGCATCTGAAATGCCTCACTTTTTCTAGTCCCCTTCTTACTTACCAGAATAACTCCTACTTATTATTTTCCATACATAAGAGCTTTGGTGCATAAATTTTTATGAAGCCTTCCTTTAACCTCTTCCCAATCTCACATGATCTCCAAAGTTAATCATTCCTTCCTAGTTGCTATGTCTCTAGCTTTGTACATGGTTGTGTTACAGCATTTACTACATTGTACTGAAATGCAATTATTTACATATTTTGTTCTCCATTGTTCTTGGGCTTCTCCAAGGCAGAACCAAGTAATCATCTACAAATTCCTAGCACTTAACACACTATTTTCCACATAGCAGATCTCTGTGTTTGTTGAACTGATCTGACAAAGGTATCTTCGTGGACATATTTGTCATTTGCTATGATATTGAACTACGGTGAAAAAGTTAAACTTTAAAATTGCCTAGTAATTTTAAGTTAAATGGAAAAGACCCAGGGCCAAGGCGCCCAGGTGGCTCAGTTGGTTAAGGGGCTGCGTTCGGCTCAGGTCATGATCCCAGGGTCCTGGGATGGAGCCCTGTGTGGGCTCCCTGCTCAGCAGGGAGCCTGCTTCTCCCTTTCCTTCTGCCTGCTGCTCTGCCTACTTGTGCTCTCTCTCTGTCAAATAAAAAAATAAAATCTGAAAGAAGAAAAAAGACCCAGGGCCAAGAACAAAGACTTAGAATGGAAGAACAGGAAATTTTAAACTATGAATTTCTACCAACCTTGTTGCTTTTTTTTTTTTAAATTAAAAGTTGTTTTTTTTTTTTTAATTAGATGTTTTAATCAGGAAGGTGGTCCTAAAGAACTTTGGGTTTATAGTCTTGGCATTCTGAAAGGGAGATTCTGAATTCAGAAACTGAACCATGCATCTTTTTTTTTTTAAAGATTTTATATATTTATTTGACAAAGAGAGACACATCGAGGGAGGAAACACAAGCAGGGGAAGTGGGAGAGGGAAAAGCAGGCTTCCCACCCAGCAGGGAGCCTAATGCCTCGCTCCATCCCAGGACCCTGTGATCATGACTTAAGCCTAAGGCAGATGCTTAACCGACTGAGCCACCCAGGCACCCTGGAAACCATACATCTTACTCAACATTTACTGAGGGTGTACAAAGCATGGTGCTGGGGTGCCTAGGTGGCTCAGTTGGTTAAGCATCTGTCTTCATTTCAGGTTGTGATCCTGAGATCCTCAGATTGAGCCCTGAGTCAGGCTTCCTGCTCAGCTGGGAGCCTGCTTCTCCCTCTCCCTCTGCCCCTGCGCCTTTGTGCTCTCTTGCTCACTCACTCTCTCAAATAAATAAAATTAAAAAAAAAAACGCATTGTGCTAAGTACTACGGTAATCCAAAAGGGAAATTTTGAAGCTAAAGTGAAATAATAGAAGAGCTTTTACTTTATAGAGTTACTAAAATGTATTTTTAATATGCATTAAGGAACTCTTCATAGGCTTATCCTATATGCACAATGACAACTTTATAATTGGGATCAAATAATAGTTTACATTTATTGAGTTCTCATTACGTGCTAAGGGCTACTCTAAGCACTTCATTAACTCATTTAGCAAATATTTATTGAATGAAATATTTATTGATGTCTAGATATATATGATCAGCACCATTCTAGTTTCTAGGAATCCAACAGGAAACAACACACAAAACCCCTGCTCTTAAAAAGTTTACATTCTGTACGGGAAGCTACAACCAACAAACACAACATACAGAACGAACAATAGATGGTTATTAAGTGCTATGGGGAAATGTAAAACAAAGAGTAGAAAGAGGAAGAGTTAGATAACTAGGGGTGTGGGGGGTGGGATGGCAGTTTTCAGTGAGGTTATAAGAGAAGACATCAGTGAGGAGGTGATATGTAAGCAATACCTGAAGGGGCTAGGAAACAAACCATAAAAGTATCTTGAGGAAAAAAATTCTAGGCAGAGGGCAGAGTAGGTGCCAAGGCAGGAGGCTGTCTGGCATATTTATGGAACAAGAGGCCAGGTTACTGAGGAAGAGTGAGCAGTACACACAGGTGGAGATGAGGTCAGCGGAGTAACCAAGGACCTGGTGGGACACCATTTGAGGGTTGTGACAGATTATTAACAGATCACTTCATTTGGTATGTTGAGAGTAGACTGTAGGAGGGGACGGACTGAAGTATAGAGCTGTTCCAATAATCCAAGTGGGAAATGACAGGCTTGGAACAGGATGGTAGCAGCAGGGTATTGAGAGATTGATTTCAAAATGTGTATTTAAGTAGAGATGGCAGGGTTTGCTGATGAAATTGATACAAGGCAAGAGAGAGAGAGAGGAGTCAGGGATGACTTCAGGGTTTTTGGCCTGAGCAACTCAATGGATAGAATTGCCATTTATTGAGATAGAAAACTGTGGAAGAGGCAGCTTTGTGGGGTGGGTGTAGGGAGGAGAGATCAGGGGTCGAACTTTGTGTTCAATTTGAGACACCTACTGGATAACCAACTAGAGATGTAAAACAGTTAGTTGTGGGGCAGGGGAAGGGGTGAGGGTGGGATTCAAGCTGGAGTTACAAATTGAGGAGTAGGCACCATATAGAACCTAGAGGAAATCATAAAGGAGTCTAAACACTGAAGAGAAGAGAAAAAGACTAAGGACTAAGCTCGAGCGCATTCCAGCATTTAGGGATTAGAGAGATGAGAACTGTGGGAGGAGCAGTGAAGGGGGAGAAAAGCCAGAACAGCAAAGAATCTTGCAAGCCAAGAGAAGAGTGTTTCAGGAAGAGAAGGTGATAAACTGTGCTGAATTGTGCTGATCAAATGAGAAGAAAACTAAGAATTGATCATTGCATTTGACAACATGGACACAAGAGACGTAGGTGGACACTAATACTATTGATTCATTTAAGACTCACAAGTCTCAATGATAGGGATTATTCCCTAAAGAAGGAAACTAAGGCATAGGAACATTTAGTAATTTGCACAAGGTCACACAGCAAGAGATGGCGGAGTTGGCATTTGAACCTAGGCTGTGTAGTTTTGGAGCACTCCCTGCCTGGGGAAATAGGAAAACAGAAGAGAGACATTTTGTGGGAAGTTTGACTACATGGCCAAGAAAAGAAAACCCTAGAATGTTCCTTCTAACCTATTATGCTGTAGCTCTATTTCTGATCCTACTCCTTGACTTAATTTGCTGTAGAGTTTTTTTGTTCCACGTCAGGAAAAAGGCATTGATTGACTTTAAAAGCCCATCTGTATAGAGAATTTACAGTGCTTAATTAATAACCATGATTAGCCTACCTAGTTTAGTTAGTTAGATCATAGTGATTGACACCAGGGGTGCAAATACATTCTTTGACATGAACCAGTCAGTTTTACCAGAACAACTATGTTTCATGGACTTGGGCTAAATTTTTTGCTCTGGACAAATACCTTGTATACAGGTTCAGTGTGGTAGTTAATCTCCTGAAAAAATAATTACAGTATGTGTTCTATTGCCAATGTATTAGTAGTACCTCTTCCTGTTTAGAGGACATGTTATTTTCTTTTTCAGTGCTGAGGATTGTTTATTGTGTCCACATCTTCACATGATAGCATCCTCAACAGCTCAGATTTGTAAACTAATGTCTGTATTTTGGAGAGTAAATAGCTGCTCTTTATAAAAATGGGATAGGGGACGCCTGGGTGGCTCAGTTGGTTAAGCAGCTGCCTTGGGCTCAGGTCATGATCCCAGCGTCCTGGGATCGAGTCCCACATCGGGCTCCTTGCTCGGCAGGGAGCCTGCTTCTCCCTCTGCCTCTGCCTGCCACTCTGTCTGCCTGTACTCGCTCTCTTTCTCTCTCTCTCTCTAACAAATAAATAAATAAAATCTTAGAAAAAAAAATGGGATAGACTGTATTCTGGAACCAGTCAGATGGAGACCAAACCTGAATAAAGCATTAGCAAGAAACAGAGCCCAGTATTCAGGGATATCTTTGAATAAGTCTGGAGAAAAGAAATTTTGACTGAGTGTTTAATATAATTTTAAAAATCAGCTCTACCCTTTGAGGGAGCATTACCTAATGAGTAATCTACAAGTCTTTGGGTAGCTGATACTGGTTGATAAAAATCTCTGTGTGTCAATTGTGATTTAAACTTCCAAGACCTCACCCAGTAAATTTATTCCTCAGGTAATCATGTCCTGGCATCCATCTGCGTTTTATTTAGATCTAATGGCCAGACTCGGTTCTGCCCGCATTGATTTACTCTATCTACATTTTTGGAGGTAATGAGAAATTTATAATAAATTTTATTAAAAGTGGTCACTTAAAAAAAAGTGGTCACTTTTAACTTGCATTCAACATGTTGACCCACTAACTTGGTGTTTTGACCACTTGGCAGTCTTTGTCAAGCCTGGTTACGTCTGAGCGTATTGCTGATCAGTACTCTGAAATCCCCATGCAAATATATAATTAGAAAGTATCTGTAGCTCTATTTTTTCATCTCCCTTAAATCCCAAATTTCCCCACAATTCCCACAGTTGTTTTGTTGTAATCAGTACAAGACTTATTCCCATTCAGTGCTCACTTCATTCCAGGTCATATCCAAGGCTTGCCTCAGTGTTGTCACCCACGATAAAGGATAACTAGCAACAGATAAAAATGTGAATTCAGGCATTAGAGATGCTATGTAGACACAGAAAAAAGAAGCTATAACGAAAGATTCTTTCAAGATCTGGCTATCAACCCATAGCCAAACCAAGTTCAGTCAAGGTCACATCCACATTCTCCTCTGGCTCTATATAGATGCATGCACCATGGTGCCATTTTGCCCTGCCAAAATAGCTCTTGCTGGGTAATTCTCCTGTCTCACCAGGCCAAGCATCTGATTGTTGCGGGGGGGACGGGGCACAAAAACAAACTAACAAAAACCATCACTGCAAAATTTATGTATATTCAGTTTTTCTTTATTTCTTTTTAACCAGCATGAGTGATGACAGAAGGAACAAAAAGCAAAAAACACAGCCCTAATGACATAGCAACAGCTTAGTTTTTTCAGATGGATCCATGGCTGGTTCGTATAAGTTGAAAAGAACATTTGACCAACAAAAGAAGTGTTCTAATCTAATCAGAAGATTTAAACATAAGACTAAGTTTCCCATTCACTGGGTGCTTTTTTAGGTAGAAAGGCTTAAAATAGCTTATGGAACATTTCAAAATGATGTCTTATAAGCATTCTGCCCCTTTTAAAATCACACGTAACCCTTTAATGTAACAGGCTCGGTGGTTTTAAGTCTGGCCATAATTGTCAGGAAATATGATGAATTTAACTGTGTCTGCCACCACAGAGGTTGGTTTCCCCACAAACCTCCTGGTAGCAGTACATGGTTGGAAATGTGGATTTTTTTTTTATTTTTATTTTTTTGCAGCAGAGAAGCTTATATGTAATCCTATTACTATCCTAGGCACCTATTAAATATGATTGAAACAACGCCCATTGGAAGTCTTAAAACCTTAACCACCAGTTTTACTTCTAAAGTAAAGTAAACTGCCAAAAGTTCTGATAAAAGTGACAATTTATATTTTTAAGTAGTACAACTGGAATTTTCCTATAGCTGTAGACAAAGGAATTCTTACTCAGATAAGTAGAAGAGCACCAATAAATTTAAGGTAGCTTATGCAAGTTAGGCACTAATGAATGTCATCTTCTGTTTTGTCATGAAAAAAGATCTTTCTGCTGCTAAAGGAGACTGATTTAGATTATGAATAGCTGTAGTGATTTGCAAAAATGGCTCCAGAGAGATAGAATGAGACTCCATATACTCATGGCACTTGAGGTTTCTGCCCTTTTTGTTGAAAATTAATTTGTCCTGTGGGTTATTGGATTCTAGCTCAGCCAATGTATATTGCTCAGTCATCACAAATTTACTTAAAATTTAGTGTAGCTGAAGTTCATTCAACAAGACAAAAGTCTACAGTTGAAAGCTTCTAAAAATCTTTTTAAAAAACTGGCTAACAGTGTAATTGAAAGTGCTGGCGTCTAAGTAGATTCACATAATGTTTTGCAGGTATCAATATATACTATATTACTATGTTAGAAATAGATTTTTCACTTGTTTCCCACAAAAAAGCAGATGGGGGGATTTATCATCCTTTGGTAAGAGGACATTTTGGTTGAAGCTTCCATATTCTGAAAAAATATAAATCCCTAACTTCAGATTAGATAATAACCACATATTATGGTAGTAATACCATGTTTCATTCATTCATGTATTTTACATTATTTCAAAACAAATAATTTTAAAAACAAACAGATTATGCTCCTAATGCTTCCAAATCCAAAATCTGCTACATTAGAAAATAATTAAAAGTACACCAGGTCTGTCACCCTGTTTCAGCAGCTCTCACTGCAGGCCACTCACTTCCTACTTAGGACACTACACCATGGAGGCTTATAGACTGGGAGGGTCAGAGTAGAGAGAGTCATACTTCAGACAGAGCATCAGGATACAAATCACTTGCTTCTGACAAAAGGAACACTAGTTTAATGGCCATGCTCCTTTACCCAACAATAATGAGAGGAAAAGAAAAGAGAGTGTTCTTTAAAAGGGGCTATTGTGAGAAATACAAAGGAGACATTAAAAAAAAAAAAAAAGAACAGCTAATTGTGGGAAACAGAGCGGTTTTTAATTCATCCTTCTCTTAATGTGTTTTCCTTAGTATAATCCTTATTTTTCATTTTTATACATTTAAATATGAATATTTAATATATTAAACACATTCACATGTGTATGTTTTATTTCCCTTTGAAAATCTTAGATGAATTTCAGTACTTATTTAATAACTAAAATCACACTAGAGAACCTCAACTGTGATTAGGGCCATTGGGGTAGCTCCGCACTAAACTAATACACAGGAGGCAACAAACATTATTTGTTCATTTCATTTATAGGTGAAAGTTTACTACATAGTAAGACTATTAAAATGTTATATTCCAAAATACCAAGAGCTAAACCTAAATGGTGAAAACATTCAGATGTGTCATTTCATTAAGACAAAAAGGCAAATACCATTTGGGGTGACCTACACCGTAGTTTTGGACTTTAAAAATTTTTTTTGATAATGGCTTTCATTTTATTCCTTACACTTAGATCACAACTGAATTACACAACTGATAAAGTTCCAACTCTGAAGCATCAGCTCTTTGCTTGAGGTACAATTGCACAAAATGAGATACAGAGTGCTAACCAAATCATGACACAGTGGACTGGAAATTTTAGATTAATAAACCTCTTCCAGTGGAGAACTAAATAACTTTTACAGTTTTATCTATGGTTATTTGTTTCTCTGAAGATTTATGGTCCTCGCAACAGATATGCATCTTATCTCTCACTTTCCAGATTAAAGAGAGATGATTTTAAACAGGCTTCTGACTGGCATAATCTGGAATTGCAGATGATCTCAATTTTTTAAAAAATGCTAAAAGTGAACTTGCAAGTCAAATGAAAATGACTTTGCGCATGTCAGGTGCACAGGGGAAGAAATCTGCATATAGCTAAACAAGGCTGATCTCCTATTAGCAATACTGATTTCCTTGCCCTGCCCTGAATCAGCCAGGTGCAATCTGTACATGCTTAACCAGGAATTAAAACTCTTCATGCTGCTGCTGCTTTAATTGATTGATGCTAAAAGTTTAGAAAATAAAACCTAACCAGCTATTACAAAGCGCCTTTAACCAAGCCTTCTCCTTTGAAAGCAGGATCCTCAATTGAAACTGGCAGACCACATTTTTAGGTTTCAAGCAGCTCTGTCATTCTACAAGGAATGTGTCTGCCACTTCACACGATAGCTTGAGCTGAAAGACATGTACTTTGAATCAGAGAATCAATAGAACACTTAATGGACAATTAGGAGAACAGCTGTAGGACTGTCAGAGACCCATCTGTACACAGCTCAAACAGCAAGCCTGGACAGGGCCCGGAAAACAAAGTACACTGCTCCAGGGCACTGGCCCCAGTACAAAACCTCCCTTTCATTTCTCATTTAATGTTAATATAGTGTTCTTTTTCATTACAAATTTTAACACGTGTAGAAAATTATGGAAATTGCTTAGCCATTTGTCAACTTATATCATGTGAATTGATCAATAAATTTCACTACTTTGTTGTTAATGTAGATAAATTTTGGCATTTAATTAAGCTCCAGTGAAAATGTGGCCACTTTTAATTTCAGCAGATGCTGTCGTTTCATTTGTAATACATAACTACAGGGGTAAATACAACCCAATCATGAATTATCACTAAATATTTATAGACAACATAGCAATTCAGAAAATAGACACAAAAGATTTTTACAATGAAACAATTACTGTGTGCAAAATCTGAAATAGGTAGTGATGAACTCTAATAGGAGCTGTGAACAGAATCTTAATATTGTAGCTCCATAAAAAAATTACATATGTATATTTTTCTCTCATGATCCTGTTTCCATCAATTATGTCTCTTATTAGGCAGAAATAATTTCAAATTCTTTTCATAGAATTGTTCCGAATATTAAAGGATAGTTCTCTAAGTTTGTGGAAGTATGTGAAAGTTTATAAATTAAAATAAAAATCCATTCCTTTATTTTCTTTTCCTAAATTTGTGTGGATACAATTGGAAAGCTCCTCTAAATCAATAAGAGGAAAATCTTATGATGCTTATTTCGTACACATGATTGGAATTTGAACTACAAGGTTGGTCAAGAGGACACTAGTATGGAGAATGGAGACAAGATGCTGGACAATGGAAAAAGCAGAATGAACTTTTTAGGCTTCCTCCATATGGCCTGAGGGGCCCCAAGATGAAATCCTACTCCTGACAGCCAGGAGCCCTATAGCCTTAACCCTCCGTGGCGTAGTCTGACATGATAAACTGCTGTATCTCATTTGAGGGGGAATAGGCTGCCTCTTGGTGATTCTGCTGGTGCCTTCAGGGAAAAGGGGATTCGAAATCACATTGCTGTCTTTACAGTGTAATCCACTCCATAACGCCCATTCCCACCATTGTCTAAATGCTTTAGCAGGAGGGCCCTGCTGGCTGTGCAGTCACTGCATTTTCAGCAGAAAAGCAGACCTGAGTGCCTGTGGAGAGGGCCTTTGTCAGTATTTAAAAAATAAAGTTTAGGGAAATCAGAGCTGATCCCTCATTCCTGTTTTTACAATGTCTCCATGTCAAATTGGCCATCACTGCTGAGGCAGTTTGGCACTTTCTGTTGTTCTGGCAGAGGAGTACCTGGTCAGAGAAGATGATTCTCTAAATTCAGACTCTATTAGAGAAATTAGAATTAAGCAGCCAAAGGGAAAATGGATTGGGTCTTCTTGCTGAACCAAATTACACATCTAACTGTCCAGCCAAAATTCTCTCTCTGGCTCACTCTCACATATTCATATTTCTTTTTATTCTAAAATATGAATTTCCTAGGACTTGAACCTTTGTTTTTATACCACTGAAAAGTAAGAGGGGCTGGAAAATCTACCTCAGCTCTAATGTGGATAATTAGGGATCTTTTTGTAACCTCTGAAATCCAGGAGTTCACAAAGTCATAGTCCTAGTATTCTCTTGAATCATGCAGCTCTGTGAATTGCTCTGTCTTTGTGGGAAGCTAAGGAAAGATACAGATTATTGCACAGGCTAAGGAAATACTGGCATTTGTTGACTATTTGATATAGACATTAAAGTGGTAAGATTGGGTGAGAAACAAAAATCAAGATACTAAAAGATTGAAACTATAATGAATTAAAGATGGACACAAAATTCTTTGCCATTTCTCATGTCTATATGTGGAGACTGTTTCCTTGACACATGAACCTAGGCTGGCCTTATGAGTGGTTTTACTCAATAGAATTTAGCAGAAGTGATGCCATGCAAGATCCCAGGCCAAGCCCTTGAGAAGGTCTGGAAGCTATTGCTTTTGTACTCTCTTAGGAATCAGCTGCCATGCTGTAAAAAAATCAGGTTAGACTACCAAATGTTGAGTGGTTGGTTAACTTAGAGAGTCGTCATGGGAAATAAGAGACCATCCTGGGTGTTCCAGGACTGGGTGAACAAACTCCCAGCTGATAGCAGCTGCCCCAGTGACTGCAGCTTCACCATGTGGAGCAGAAGAACCTCAAAGCTGAGCTTAGTCAACCCACAGAATCATCAGAAATAACAAATCCTTATTAGGTTTAGCCATGAAGTTTTCAGGCAATATGTCACATGGCAATAGAGAACCAAAACAGAGATTTTATAATAAAAATCTATTCTTTTTCTTTTCCTGTCCTACTCTCCTTTTGAAGTTATGCCAACTAACAGTCAACACCTATTTTCTTGTGCCTCTTGCAAAAGTGACCCAATAACATAAAACAAAAAGCCAAAATATTTATGGGGCAGGGGTAGAATTCTTTTTAAAAAGGAGCTCAGACTGATTCCCTCTGCTCTTAGTTTTCTCTCTTTATAACTTTGTTCAATATCCAAAGTCTATATCTGCTCAAATTGGACACCAAAGGAAAGACAATTTTTGTAACAAGAACTCCAGCCCTTTTCAGGATTCTAGTCTTGAAAGTCAGTGCAATAACCCAATTTACTTAAGTAGACTTTTTAAAAGACATCAGAAGGGACACGTGGGTGGCTCAGCAGTTAAGCTGCTGCCTTTGACTCAGGTCATGATCCCAGGGTCCTGGGATCCAGCCCCACATCCGGCTCCTTGCTCTGCAGGGAGCCTGCTTATCTCTCGGCCTCTGCCCACCACTCTGCCTGCTTGTGCTCTCTCTCTCTCTCTGACAAATAAATAAATGTTAAAAAAAATAAAAATATAAAAGACATCAGGAGATGTCCTGCAATTTATATTAAAGTCACCAGACATTAGCTCTTTAAAATAAATTTTCTCTCAGCTAAAAGAACAAACTAGATTGCAATCATAGCTCTGTCGTATATCGGTGTGTAACTTGGGCAGCTAATTTTATCTTTCTCAGCCTCAGTTTCCTCATCTATAAAAAAAGATAATGGATCAGATACTCTTTAAGGTCCCTTAAACTTTGCCGGTTTTCAAGATGTATGTCATTTTTCAGGTAGTGCCAGCTCACTCTTAATGCCTTATTGTGATCACGTTAGTGTCAACTAAAAAGTCTTTCTCTACTGCCCAAGGCAGGAATGAATATATCCTTAATCTAATATTCTACCCCTGAATAATTGAGGTGATTGTATAATTAACTTTCTCTCAGAAAGCATAATCCTAATTTTTTTTACTCCATCATTCTATAAGAACAAAGAAGTATGACAATTTGTCTTTACCATGCCGGTCTCTAAATGGATACCCATTCTTCATAAAGTTCATAAAAAGTTAGTACATGTTTTGCTTGTGGGAAAGATCTGATAGGAACTGAGAGAGGGTAATAGCTATAGCATGAAACAAAATACCTTCAAAACTTACTGGTTCTTACTTCAGACACTGAAAATGCTGAGACTGAAAATTTTTTGTATTCCAGAAGGTCTTCATGAAAACTTGCCTACTTCTGGGTTTAGTCACAAACAGAATTTGAGTATAATTCTAGTGAAAAAATAAACAAGCAAAAATAAAAGTTAGGGTGCTTTACCTTTTTGCATTATTATAGTAAAATATGGTAAATATTTGGTATAGTAAAGTTAGTTTTCATTATAATATCTAGGGAAGGAACAGTATGGTTCATTAATTCCACAGACAATTTCAAAATTTAGTGGTTTCAGCCATATATGGAATCAAATAGATCTGGGGTGGAATCTTGAATGAATCATTTACCAGCTGGGTAGCCTTAAGCAATTTGATTAATCTCTGAATCTCAAGTTTCTTCCCTACAAAGCACAGATTTCTGTTTATGTCATAAAAATGAGATAATGCATGTAAAGTGCCTAGAATAGTAAGCACCCAGTAAATACAAGTTACAATTAAATGTGAGCTCCATGAGATTTTGCAGAAGGCTTGCTTGTTTTGTTCACCTTCCTATCTCGAGTACTCAGAAAAGCTGCATTAAAAGATGACTACTCTGGCCAACAGCTCCAACTTCTTTCCGTGGTCTTGCTACAATGTTTATCATGTAGAAATCACATGGTTTGAATTCATGCCCTTTAATTTGAGCCATCTAAAAGAGAAAAATCGGAGGGAGAAACCCTACATAGATCACTGATCCCTGGTAAATTAAAAGTTATAAGCATGAACTAAAGACAACCATGACTCACACAGAATAGGAGAATCCCTTATCACAAAATAGGTACCTTTGGAAGTTGTCCTAACTACCTTTACAAAAGGCCACTATTCTTGGTAAGCTTCTGCTTTGGTGAAAGTTTTCAAACAGACAAGTAAATTGGCTTTTAGGGATCCCTGTGGAATAGTTGTAATTCAGTCTGATCAAGGAATAAAACAGAAAGAAGTTCTAGACAATTTGCTCCAGGTCAGTCATTGATCAGATTGAAATGAGAACTCACATTGCTTAATTTCCTAATTATTATTCAATTATTGATCATACTTATTTGCCTCCTATTTTGAGAGAGAACGTGGTTAGTGGTATGAAGCAGCATTAGAAAACAAGGTATGTAATGTGTGGTCTCAGTCTTCAGGGAATTCAGGATGAATTTGCAACAAATCTTATAAATCTATAGCTATAGATCAATGATCAAATCTTAAATCTATAGTTAAAGATCAATGATCAAAATCTGCCCATGGGTCCTGCCACCCTAGATGGAGAATCAATTCTGGTTCACATTCATATGAACATATTTTTAGTGTGGCAAACATTGGTAGAGGATGAGATTGTCCCATCCCCAAACTGCCTAATCAACCATCCCCTGTGAATTGAGCCAGATTATTGGGTCTCTACATACGGCAAACACAAAACCATACAAAAAGATTCACATTCCAAGATAAAACTACTACACTCTGATATTCCTATAATTGCAGAAGTTAATATGGCTTTCATAAAGTTAAAGCCAATGAATATACAAGACTTAAAAGCAGAAGAGAGAGTTAAGGGAATTTGACAGAGAGGAGGCCAAACTATAAATATGGAACCTGGCATTAAATGTTCTAGGTACCTGATGATAGATAGTTTATGACATGAACTCATATCAAAACCACAGTGACTACTTTCATCTTTCTCCACTCGCATTCCTATGAGAAGGAAGATAGCAAGCAATAGGAAATGAGAAGAGATAGTTTAGAAGAAACATACCACAGACAGAACTCTGGCTGAAAACTTGGGTGTCTTGTTCTTTGTACCAAGAGTTGGATATTCCAAGTTATATAAGAGCTCTCAGTTGATTCTAAATCTTCACCTTCCTATCAGCTTGTTTGTAGCTTTTGATGGGACTTAAGATTCTAAGAGCTAATCTGAGTGTAAACAGTTATTTGGTGTCTTTTCTTTACATGCTAATATTAAAAAAGTACCCTTCTTTTATGTTATGGAAGTCAGGTAAACCATAGTCAGGGTCTGTCTGTAGCTTGAAGAGAAGCTGACTTGAAGCAGAGTTGTGGGTTTCGTTCAGTTTCCAGAGCATACCAAATAACTTGAATGGAAATCACAGACAGCCTAATGCTAGTTCTTCTTGAGAGGTTGATGTGTACCTGTGCATAAAATGTATACTATAAGTATATTAATACAATTCTGTCTCAACAGATTTAATTCTTAAATGCTACATATACTTGTTTAATCTCCCATTTTAAAAGTAGAAAAGGTTAGATTATAACATCAGGTTAGCTCTCTTTGAAGCAGGTAATAATTAAGTTGATTCACTGTTGCAATTACTGTCAAATCCCCCTTAATTACCAGAGATTTTATAGCAGCTTCATTATACGTCTGCTGTAATGCATTGTGGCCCTAAGGAGAAGTGTTGCAGGAAATTCTGCATAGCATGGATAATTCTAACCTGCAGTTACAGCTTCCAGCAAAAGCTCATGCACTAAATTTATCTTTTTCTGACATTTCTCCCTGTTACTCAAGCAGTTAAATGAGGTAACATTACTAAAATACCTACCTAACTTTGGAAGTTAGAATTGATTTCTCCATAGATATTTAAAAAAGGGGGGGAGGGGATAAATTACCCTTCAGTAATTCCTAAGAAAGCATTAAATTATGTTTAATAATGAATTTAGTTTATAGCATTTAAATAGATATGAGATCTATATCTAAATCACAAATCTCATATATCTACTTCTTATGGATGTTTCTTATATGATTAACAAGACAAAAATTATTTCTGAACTGCTAACATCATCTTGAAGAGGATAATCAACTGCTTTTTATTTATCAGTGATTTTTCAACTAATTTCTGGGAAAAGCAATCACTTAAAAAAGGTCATTTTTAAGTTTCCATATCACTGCTTATTTTCATTGGAAAAATCTTTATAAATCGGAGCCTGCAAATTAAGTGAAGTTCAAAAAAAGATAACTGAATAATATCTCTCACAGATCCCTTTTTGACCAGGAATTTACTCCACAGAATATATTAGATTCAGAAGGGGTTGCAGTGTCAATGACACTATTGGCAGCTGTGTTAACAGTTAAGGGCCTGGCTTTGTACAGCAACACAGTTATTAAATTTCTCCAGAGACCATGACTCATTAATCAAATATTCATACATCTCTGTAAATACACACTGAACAGAGAATACCCTCAGAGCTGAGCATCCCAGTACAAGTGCTCTTTCATGTAACACTGACAAAATCCTGAGAACATGCGGTCATGTTTTGCATTTCTAATGCACTATGTCCTCTTTAATACTCCATTTCCTAAAAACAGAACACAAATGATCTTACTGATCGCAAGTGTTAGAGGGTTACAATTAAAATTATTCCACTATTGCTTCATGCCATCTTTTTTTAAAATGAGGACAGTGAATCAATTCTTCTGTTCTTTGTTTACCATCAAACAAGTAATTTTTTCCCAGGCGGATGAAGAAACCCAGGCCATGCTCCTATTAATACAAGAATTTGTATTAGCATGAAAACAACAAATCACTACTTAAACTAGGGAGGCCAAATAACTTAACATATTAGCAGACATGAACTTGCTATATTTTGCAAAGTCCTCAGTCTGCTTAATACCACTGGGAGTTTTCCTCCTATTGTACAGTAACAAAAGGTTCTTTCTCAATTGCAATCTCTGGAAAATTGGGGTCTGAAAGCCAGGGAAAGAAGAGAAGCTCAAAATGTTGCCTCATAAGGCTACTAGGATCAGACTCTTCACCTCAGGGTGGGCAGGATGTACCATGCAAAGGGAAGAGAGAAAGGGAGCAGCTTGCATAAACTTCCCATCTATCTTGAAGTTTCTGAAACAACAGGAACCCAATTCTCAGTGCCAATAAAATATAAGCAAATCTGTCAAGTGCCGTCTCCTCTCTTCAGCCTGTCCAGTCTACTAACCATACCGCCTATGTCTTTAATCCCAGTTCTCCAAAATTCTGGCCACGTTAGGTCAAAGACTTCCCTCCCACAGCCTCCCTGCATTCATTTCCATGCAGTTCCTCCTCCACTCTGTGCTATTTTTGCTTGCGCCTCCTTCTCCATCCTTTGGAACCTCTCTATGATGCATGGAAAACTAGAACAGGCTTTGGAGTCCGGAGAGGTTTAAATCCCAGTTCTGCAAATTACCAATTGCATTAATGTGGCAAGTTACATTACCATATCTGACCCTCAGTTACTTAATCTCTAAAATGGAAACAGTAGGGGCACCTGGGTGGCTCAGTGGGTTAAGCCTCTGCCTTCGGCTCAGGTCATGATCTCAGGGTCCTGGGATCAAGCCCTGGCTCTCTGCTCAGTGGGGAGCCTGCTTCCTCCTCTCTGCCTGCTTCTCTGCCTACTTGTGATCTCTATCAAGTAAACAAAAAAAATAAAATTTAAAATGGAAACAGTAAAAAGAACTAATTTCCCAGGATTTTTGTGAAGATTAAACTAAATATACTATTTTATACGATTATAAAATACTTAACAAGTGCCCCCCCGCAAAAAAAAAACGCCATTGTTGCCATTAGTATCATTACTGCAGTCATCAATCCTCTGTCTCTTCACATCAGCTCAGACTTTTATTTTTCCTGACAATACTAAGGAATTCCT
Source organism: Taxidea taxus jeffersonii (assembly GCA_003697995.1). NCBI lineage: Eukaryota > Metazoa > Chordata > Mammalia > Carnivora > Mustelidae > Taxidea > Taxidea taxus. Next base: position 15,309 of record ML103839.1, on the reverse strand, counting down.
AAACTTACCAGCAGAGACTCCTCCTTCCATTTAAACCTCTCTGATGCGGAGGGGTAGCTTTACATTCCCACTGTCAGGTGCTGGCTCTGTCAACATTCATACCTTCCACTAAATGCTCCCACCATCTATTTCAGACACTCAAAATGCTCCAACTCCAGACTGCAGCCTGAACTGTCTTGACTAACATTCTTTTGACCTATCATTCCATGCCCCCCACTTTGTCACTCTAAATCCTCTGGTAATCTTGTAAAGTCAATGGACCCATTCTCAAAATATTTTTAAATATAAATGAAATACATTTGGCTACAAAGGGAATGGTTGTTAAAATATTTTTAAACTTGTGACATACATATTGACTTCTTTTTTTTTTTTTTAAGATTTTATTTATTTACTTGACAGACAGAGATCACAAGTAGGCAGAGAAGCAGAGAGAGAGAGAGGAGGAAGCAGGCTGTCCGCAGAGCAGAGGGCCCGATGCGGGGCTCGATCCCACAACCCTGGGATCATGACCCGAGCCGAAGGCAGCGGCCTTAGCCCACTGAGCCACCCAGGCGCCCCACATATTGACTTCTTTATCAACACATTAATAAGTCCTAGCAACAAGTCCTACCATAATTTAAAGCAATGTAAATATTTCAAAATAATTGCATTAATTATGATTTGAAAGTACTTATGATTTCTGTTAGTGACAGTCCTAGGTACTGCTGATACAACTGTACTTTGTTGCCTACATTCTTAGTGGAAGAGAAATACTAAGTTTCAGTTAGATGTTAGCGAAATATAAAGTTGTAATTTTTTTTGCATCCAAGTTCATAGATAGACTCTTGAATTCTTTTTCTGGGTTCAAATTAAGAACCTGTACATTAAATGACCTACTGTTCTTCAGCCCCATCGAAATACACTGACTTCATCCACAGACTCTATAGAATTATATCTAGGTAAAACAGACTCTAGGGGTAGGGCTTTAGAAATCATCTTCCCACTTTAAAGCTTCACATTTTAAAGTGTTAGAACTAAATCCCAGTTCTTTGTTTCTTTCTTCCTTTGTTGTCTCTCCCAGCCATCTACCTACATAAGTATAACTTTCAGCCTGATACTCGAGACCCTCAAGGCCTTCAATAAACATTTTCATTCTTATCACTCATTTCTCTGTCCACATCCATCATCACAGGATGTTTATCATCATCTCCTTACTAAACACCAGCTCCTTAGGCAGCCACATGTGTTTCAAATGCACCCTAAGGGGATGGCCCTCCACCTTGACCCCACTTTCATTTAGAAAGCATGTCCATGGTTCCTCTCTCTCGGCCCTTGTGTTATTTCCTTATTAGCCCAAATACTTACCTCATCCCTGCCTTTATGTAAATCATACCAGACTTTTAGTATTCACCTCAAATGCCTCCACCTCCACGAAGACTTTCCTAACCCCCATACCAGATGTAAGCTCTTTTGAAACCAAATATTACTTTATTTTGTAGAACTTCTAAGTCTTCTCTTCCCCTACCAAGTTTGAGTTTTTTGTGTATTTTTCCCAACCTTTAAGTAAATTTCTATGTTCCCTGACAGAAGTGTCACTTTATCTCAATAAATTCTATAGACCCTACAGACATTCAATATTGGAACAGAATTAAAAGGTTTTAGGGGATTTGGGTTTCTCTTTTTTTCTAAGTCTTGTTCTCCAGGGCTACTTGACACACAAAAAATACTCTTAAAGCCTTTTCAGATCTTAAGGCGAAATGAATGAAATCTTGACAACAGTTTTAAAGGCTAATACTTACTGAGTATTCACTATGGGCCAGGGACTTTTTTCTAAGTGTTTTTGCATGTTTCCTCACTTAATCCTCTCAATAGCCCAATGTAATAGTTACCATTATCCATATTTCATAGATGAGATTAAGTAGCATGCTCAAGGCCATGTAGCTAGTAAGTGCTAAAGTCACAATTTGAGCAGAGCCAATCTGACTCTACAGCTTAACCAGTTTATTAATGCCATCTCCACTGTATAACACTGAAACTTGACAGGGAAATTAAGTATCTGTTTTTTCCTATCGACAATGATTCATAATTTTTTCCAAATTGGTAGTTTTAAGTGAATATGAATAGTCTTACTTTTGAAGCACTTATTGTGACCACTGCTTGGCTATAACGTAATCTGTAATTTTACATATGCCCATAATTATAAGACCTATGTTTTACATGTTTTTTAAATTTATTTTTATTTTCTTTTAAGATTTTATTGCTTTATTTGTGAGAGAGAGCACAAACAGGGAGAGTGGCAGGCAGAGGGAAAGGCAGGCTCCCTGCTCAGCAGGTGCCTGACATGGGACACAATTCCAGGATCCTGGGATCATGACCTCAGCCAAAGGCAGATGCTTAACCAAGTGATCCACCCAAACGACCCTACACTTTTTTTTTTTTTTAAGATTTTATTTATTTGAAAGAGACAGAGCACAAGTGGAGGGAGGGACATAGGGAGAGAGAAAGGGACAAGCAGACTCCCTGCTAATTAAGGAGCCCAATACAGGGCTCAATCCTAGGGCCTTGAGATTATGACCTAAGCTAAGTCAAACACTTAACCAACTGAGCCACCCAGGTGCCCCACATGTGTTTTATGTGGTATATAACTTTCCAAACATGTATCTTTGCTGTTTCGGGCCAATTTTATACTATGTAAAAATTCAGTAATACTTTACTGTTGTAAAAACAGAAACTGAAAAGAAAATGAACAAAAACGTTGTAGAAATTAACAAGCTGATCCTAAAATTCCTATGAATATACAAGGAATTCAGAATTTCCAAGATCATCTTGAAAATAAGAAAGTTGGAAGACTTGTACTTCCGAATTTCAAATTTTACTACAAAGCTATAGTAATTAAGATAGTGTGGTACTGGCATAAGGATATATATATAGATAAATGGAATAGAACTGGGAATCCAGAAATAAACCTTATATTTATGGTCAGTTGATTTTCAGCAAGAATGCCAAGACTATTTAATGGGAAAGGAATAGACTTTGCAACAGATAGTGCTGGATCAACTGGATATCCACATGCAAAAAAAGGAATATGGACACTTACCTCATATCTTATACAAAAATCAACTCAAAATGAGTAAAAACAACAAAAAAAAATGTAAAAGCTAAAACTATAAAACTCTTAGAAGGAAGTATAAGGGGGCGCCTGGGTGGCTCAGTGGGTTAAGCCGCTGCCTTCGGCTCGGGTCATGATCTCAGGGTCCTGGGATCGAGCCCCACATAGGGCTCTCTGCTCAGCATGGAGCCTGCTTCCCCCTCTCTCTCTGCCTGCCTCTCTGCCTACTTGTGATCTATCTGTCAAAAAAGTAAATAAAAATTAAAAAAAAAAAAAGAAGGAAGTATAAGTATAAATCTTTGTAACCTTGGATTAAGCAATGGTTTCTTAAATATGACACAAGCAACCAAATAAATTAGAAAATAGATAAATTGGACTCTATCAAAATTAAAACAATTTGTGTTTCAAATAATACCATCAAGAAAGTGAACAGAATGGGAGGATATGTTTGTAAGTTATATATCTGATAAAGGACTTATATCTAGAATATACAAAGAACTGTTAAAATTCAATAGTATAAAGACAAATAACCCAATTTAAAATAAGCAAAGGGGGTGCCTGGGTGGCTCAGTGGGTTAAGCCTCTGCCTTCAGCTCAGGTCATGATCTCAGGGTCCTGGGATTGAGCCCTGCATAGGGCTCTCTGCTCAGCAAGGAGCCTGCTTCCTCTTCTCTCTCTGCCTGCTGCTCTGCCTACTTGTGATCTCTCTCTCTGTGTCAAATAAATCAAATCTTAAAATAAGCGAAGAATTTGAATATACACTTCTCCAAAGAAAATATACAGATGTCCAACAAGCACATGAAAAGATGCTCAACATCATTAGTTACTAGGAAAATACAAATCAAAACCACAGTAAGGTGCTAAAAGTCATGGTAAGAAATGTAGCTTGCCGCTTAGTTTGATGTAATTAACACAAAGATAGAAATAATTATTAGCCTGAGGGCACTTGGGTGGCTCAGTCAGTTAGGTGGCCAACTCCGGATTTCAGCTTAGGTGGTGATATATCAGGGTCGTGGGCTCCAGCCCAACTCAGCACTCTGTGAGGAGTCCACTTGAGGATTATCTGTCTCCCTCTTCCACTGCCCTTTTGTCTTCTCGCACACACTCTCTCTAAATAAATAAATATATTTTTAAAAGATTATTAGTCTCAGTAATAGTCAACTATATGTTTGTCAGTCAACTATAATATTTGACTATAAAAGAGTAAAAATAAAGAACATCTATGAAATGTTATAACTACATCATCCAAGATCATGTCAAACTTATATGATTAAAAATCATACAATGTTTTTAATATTTTTATATTTTATACTCTCTTAGAACCTTCCTTAAAACATTGTTTGGGAACATCTATGGTTCAGTTCCTTGAGATTCAACTATTTTTAAATAGTTATAGGATCAAATATACAAAAATAAGACTCTCTCTAAGTACAGGCAAGAACTGGCAAAGCACAGCGTGTCAGTTTTAGGAACCAGTCACAAGACACACAAAAAAAGACTACCAGGCAAATCAGAGCCTTCAGACAATGTCAGTATACAAACCAAAATATAAGTATTTTGAAAAAGTGGTGGCTCTCTCCATTAAACAAAATTAAAATTTTTTAAAGATTTATTTACTCACTGGGGCACCTGGGTGGCTCAGTAGGTCAAGCCTCTGCCTTCAGCTCAAGTCATGATCTCAGGGTCCTGGGATCAAGCCAGGCTCTCTGCTTGGCGGGGAGCCTGCTTCCCCCCCTTCTCTCTGCCTACCTGTGATTCCTCTCTGTCAAATAAATAAATAAAATATTTTTTAAAAAAATTTATTTACTTATTTTGAGAGGAGAGCACACATGGCATGGAGAGGCAAGGGGAAGGGGAGAGTCTTAAGCAGACTCCATGCTGAGCACAGAGTACAGTGCAGGACTCAATCTCACAACCCTGAGATCACGACCTGAGCCGAAACCAAGAGTCAGATGCTTAACTAACTGTGCCACCCAGATGCCCCCAAACACAATTAAATTTTAAAAATAAGAATCAGGGGTGCCTGGGTGGCTCAGTGGGTTAAAGCCTCTGCCTTCGGCTCAGGTTATGATCCCAGGTCCTGGGATTGAGCCCCACATCGGGCTCTCTGCTCAGCAGGGAGCCTGCTTCCTCCTCTCTCTCTGCCTGCCTCTCTGCCTACTTGTGATCTCTGTCTGTCAAATAAATAAATAAAATCTTAAAAAAAATAAGAATCAAAATTCAACCTATTAAACATGCTTAATGTAAACATGAACATGAAATAGAAGGGATTGGGACGCCTGGGTGGCTCGGTTTGTTAAGCAGCTGCCTTCAGCTCAGGTCATGATCCCAGCATCCTGGGATGGAGTCCCACATCGGGCTCCTTGCTCGGCAGGGAGCCTGCTTCTGCCTCTGCCTCTGCCTGCCTCTCTCTCTGCCTGTGCTCGCTCTCTCTCTCTCTAACAAATAAATAAATAAATCTTAAAAAAAAAAAAAAAGAAATAGAAGGGATTGTAAATAATTGAAAGTAATATAAGTATTCTTTTTAAGATTTTATTTTTAAGTAATCTCTATACCCAGTGTGGGGTTTGAACCCACAATCTCAAGATCAAGAGTCACATGCTCCACTGACTAAGCCAGACAGGCACCCAAAACTATGTTAAGAGAACAGAAGTATGAGGTAGATTTTTTTTTCTGTGATATCTATTTAAGGTATTTTAGAAATAATTTAAATATATATGTGGATCTCCCCAGTAAAGCCCCCTGATTATTAACTAGACTCCTGATTATAAAATCTCTTGACCTGCTCCATTATGTGATCATCCAAGTCCCAGGACTTTTATTAATTGTCACCTTAATCCCAGATCTAATTCCCCATCTTTGATTCATTAACTATAATTTAATACAAGTAAATTGTTCACAGTTGTGCTAAGTAAATAGCAAGTAGTATATAAATATTAGTTACAGGGATACCACATTGTGTAACTCCAGGTAGTGTCATTCACATAACATAGACAAAAGATAGTGTCCCTTGGAGTTGTGCAACATGGCAGCCATATCCAATTCCTGGTACTGGTCAGTATTTACTTTCTTTCAAAGCCTACAGCAAATTTTAAATCACCCCAGCCTACAAGCCTTTTTTAAAAATTTTATATAATATTTTATTTTTTTATAAACATATAATGTAACCCCACCACTCTCTCCCGACACGCCTTCCCCCCACCCCCCTCAGTTTGTTTTATGACATTAAGAGTCTCTTTTGGTTTGTCTCCCTCCTGATCCCATCTTGTTTCATTTATTCTTTTCCTACCCCCTTTACCACCACCTCCTGTTGCATCTCCACTTCCTCATATCAGGGAGATCATATGATAGTTGTCTTTCTCCAGTTGACTTATTTCACTAAGCATGATACCCTCTAGTTCCATCCATGTCGTCGCAAATGGCAAGATTTCATTTTTGATGGCTGCATAGTATT
>RCUC01139211.1:0-16649 GCA_003697995.1 Taxidea taxus jeffersonii | reverse complement strand
AGTTTCTGCCTCCTAAATTACCCCTCTTCCTGTTTGCCGTGTTCATGGCTATCTCCATCGCTAAGAATCTCAATTCATGTATCCTGGGCTTGTCAGTTACAGAACTCTTCTCATTTTCAAATTGCAAGTTAGCTTGTATTGTAAATATAGCCCCAGGTCACCAGTTTTTTAGCCATGCCTTTCCATAGTCTTTTTTACATAGTTAGATAGAAGTACTAAATTTTAAAAGCACCTGTTATAGTTACGAATATGTACATCTTCTTTTGCATGACCTCTGTTGTAATTTGTAGCTAAGATATAATTAAATAGTATATACAGAGGAGGCCAAGGAGAAAAAAGAGCCAAATGCATGGCTTTTTAAAAAGATGACTCTAATTTATAAATATGATTTTACCCTTATTGGAGAAAAATATACTGGTGTATTTAGTCACAGCTAACATTAAACCCTTTCAAAAACTGAATAGCTATTGAACAATATTTTCATTGATTGTAGCCTGACAATATACAGCAAACTGACAACTTCAGGGAAGACCAGAGGATGCTTTTTTAGGAATCTGAGGTATAAAGAAGTTCCACAAAGCAGGTTTTCTAGTGGCTGTTTGTTGGGTGAATTCCTTTAATAGTGCCTGATACGTAGTTGGCAGTCAGTAAATATTTTAAGGAAGGAAGAAAGAAAATAAATAAGTGGATAAAAGCAGAAAGAAAAGAGAGAAAAAAAAAAGAAAGAAAAAAAGAAAAGGAAAGAAAAAGGAAAGGAGGAAAGAAGAAGCAATTTGTGTGTGTGTGTGTGTGTGTGTGTGTGTGTGTGTTTTAAAGGAACCTGGAAAAAAAAAAAAGAAAAAAAGGAACCTGCTCTTACTTAAAGGGTTAGCTTATTCTTTGGATAAAATTGAAATTAAATACTTGGAATAATCAGTAATATTTAGTGTCAGAGTATCTGGGGGAAGCATTTTTAAAGTAATTAAGAAGAAATTGGATGTTAGTAAAAAATAAAGATGATCTGGCATAGCCAAGAAAAGCCTGAGGGCACTTGAGAAGTAAATGGGATTCTGGAACCAAAAAAAAAGATATTAGCTAAAACCTAGATATCCAGAGTATGGATTTTTGTTAATAATGTCTCAGTATGGGTTCATTAATTATAACAAATATAGCATACTACTGTAATATATTAATAATACTAGAAGCAGTGTGGAGTATATGGAAACTCTGTACTATCATAGCGATTTTTCTATAAATCTAAAACTGTTCTATGACAAGAAGTTTATTTTGTAAAAAACAGACGTTCATTTGAAAGAACTGATTATGTTTTATTTAGGGCTTTATTTTTATTATTTATTTATTTGTTTATTTAGAACCTCATTTTCATCACATAGGATTATTTTATTTTATTTATTTCTTTGACATAGAGCGAGAGAGAGAGAGAGAGCACAAGCAGGCAGAGTAGCCGCCAGAGGGAGAGGGAGAAGAAGCAGACTCCCTGCTGAGTAAGGAGCCTGACACGGGGCTCGATCCCAAGACCCCAGGATCATGACTTGAGCTGAAGGCAGTTGCTTAACCAACTGAGCCACCCAGGTGCCCCAATTACATAGGATTTCTGTGAGACACCAGTGCAACTGGTTGAAAAGTTTCCCAATACAGCTAGTTAAAATTGTTATGAAAGTAACTTGATTTTATATGTACTCATATGTATTTAATGAATCCGAATAATGATAACATCTTAGAAACTACCACTTATAAAAGCCTCAGAAATCTTCAATTATATCCAAACTCCTTCCAAGAAAATAAATTTTTAGCATTATTCTTGACAAATAATCATCAAGGAAAATTCATCTGGGAACTTGGAAAATTTAAAAATTTTAAGATTTGTTCTTTCTTTTTTCTTTTCTTTTTTTTTTTTTTTTTTAAGAGAAGGACCATGGTTGGAGTTAGCTCCTATTTGGTTAGACAAAATAAAGAGTAAAATTCACAAGAAAATATATTAGTATACTAGAAAATGTACATTTAGTAATCTGAGGAAAACTTTGAAACTAAAACCAGAACATAATACAATGACACTGGAAAAACAGAGATTTGTTTAACACCAACTGTTGAGTGTGAGATATACTGGAAAGTAGTCAATAGTTTCTATGTGTGTGATTTTTGATTGCAGAATATTTTGCACACACCAGCACCAAAGTTGTACACCAAACTGTACAAGAGTTTCGCCAAGGCTACAGCATATAGGCAAGAGAAAGGCTGTCTATAGCATTCTCCATATCTGAAAAACATGCAGTTATTATATTATTATATAAAGGCATGCAAACTATGCAAGCATAATTTGGACACAGAATTAGGTAACCCTTTGAGACTATGAAAGAACTGGTATGGATTACATTGAGAGATAGACAAAAGCAGAGATAGAGAAATGATAGAGACCACCTTAAGATGTGGCAACAAATCATTTTGGGTGAAGAAGCTCAGGAATGGGATAAATAAATAAATAAATAAATAAGGCTAAAGAAAGAGTTCTTTTTTTGATATTTCATTAATATGTAAATTTGAATATGCTTATTTGAGAATTTCTGGGATGCTATATGTGAATTAATGAGTTGTTCTTGCTGATTCTGGTCAGATCAACATGGTTATTAAAATATAGTTATATTCACATTGATTCATCTGTGCTAGTAATCCTTTACTGCAGCTTGGAGGAAGCCCTAACCCTTACCCACCTCCTGCCAGTTTGGGGACTTTGAGAACTAAAGTGTTCTAGGCAGCTTGTCCTGTTACTTACTTGCTGTCACCCACAGGAAGCAGTTGTAGGATCAGAAGACAGAAAAGTATGCCACAGTTTGTGCACTAATTTTGAGATGGTGGGATGGCCTGAGGGTACATATGACCCAGAGACTTTCAGCACTACGTGGTCAGTCCAGGGGTAGGGGTGGGAGGAAACTAACCCACAGACTAATTCCACACACAGGATCATATCCTGGTGGTTTATCTTTTAATCTCAACAATTGCCCCGTTGAGAGTGAAAACTGGCCAGATTGTTGACTGTAAGTATTGAGGTTTCTGACATAGGACGTCAATATTGGGTAATTTCCCTTTTAGATACATTGTCACCACTGACCTCCAGACTTGTCATTGAGAACAGGTAATTTCCAATTTAGGAAGAGCACTTACCTGACTCCAGTTTTATCTGTATAGATTTTTGTTGTTGCTTTTACAATAGTCTGTTTTCACTGGTACATATCTTGTATTAAGTAATCAGTCATTCCTCTTGTATTGCCTCTTTGTCTTTCACTTTTAAGTAGGCATGTGATAGATGTACAAGGGGGGTTTGCCAACAGGACAGACCAACTTCAGGAGGAAAGACTGGATAATGTCTTTACACCTTTATGATGCTCTGAACAGAAGTCCTCACTTTGATCAATACACCCATACTCAGTCCAGTAATATTCCTTAAATGGTACCAATTCAGGCAATTCAGTAGGTCCTCAGGCGAAACCTCTCCTACAAAACTGCTCGTGGGTGGGTCTAAAAGACATCAGTAGGAGACCTGTTGAAACAATGCTGTTACAAAAATTTTTAGAATTTGTAAGGGGATTTGGGAGATAAATCAACAAAATAACAAAATTGTCCACCTCTCCCCAATATGTCAGAATCAGACCAATCCTAATTTCCTCAGTTTAGGATATGTTTGTGTTCTAAGGAGCTGTACTACTCCCACAAGTTTACTTCTAGTTAGAATAAATTTTGTTCAGAACTATGGTTGGCTCACTTTGGGATGGGAAATATTCCAGAACTTCATCAAGCTATTTGTATGACTACTTTGATATATGTATATGAGAGAGGGGGAAGCAGGCTCCCTCCTGAGCAGAGAGCCCAATGCACGGCTCAATCCTAGGACCCTGAGATCATGACCTGAGCTGAAGGCAGATACTTAACCCACTGAGCCACCCAGGCACCCCTCCAATTTCTTTTCATTCCAAGCCACCATTCTGGTTCCAAATTCCATCATTTATTTTTGTCATCTTCTGTTATTCTCCCATGAAATTAATAATACTACAGACTAATGTACCCCCAATACCCAGCAAAGTTTCTGGTATATAATATACACTAAAAATGTTTTTTGTGTGAACAAATGAGAACCGTATGGATTGTAGTCATTCTCAGATTATCATGTGAGTATCATATACTATTCTAACAAAATTATTCTAAGGCTTGTTAAAATATTGTAATGTTCTGTCATCAAAAGTATAAACACTGCTTTATTCGCTTTGATTTTCCTCAATATAATTTATGACAATGCATACCTGAATACTAAAATGTGTTATGCATGATGCTTGTCATTGTTTCCTTATTCTTGTGTCTATGACTGAGTTCTTTTTCTTTTTAAGATTTTATTTATTTATTTGACAGACAGAGATCACAGGTAGGCAGAGAGGCAGGCCGAGAGAGGAGGAAGCAGGCTCCCTGCTGAGCAGAGAGCCCGATGTGGGGCTCGATGTGGGGCTCGATCCCAGGACTCTGGGATCACGACCTGAGCTGAAGGCAGAGGCTTTAACCCACTGAGCCACCCAGGCGCCCCTATGACTGAGTTCTTAAAATAAGGAAATATTAAGACCATATGTGTATATATTGTTTTCTTTTGCTTTCTCATTTGAAAATATCACCTATTTCCTCTGGATTAATTTTTATGGATATTGTTTGCTTGTTTTATTAATTTTTGGTTAAAATGACATTTGAAATATCCATGACAGAATTTGGGGCTCTATCCAATAGTTTAACATTCAGTAATTACTAAAAAGCTACTAATACAAAAAAAGCTACTAATACAAAATCTGATAGTGTTTTGGCTCCAGATTTGAGGAGATACTCTGCCTGAAATTGTCTTGCTGGAATAGATTTTAAAAGCAAATACCATATGATTTCACTCATACGTTTAATTTAAGAAATGAAACAAAGGAAAAAAAAAAGACAGGCAAGCCAAAAACAGTTTTTTAACTATAGAGAACAAACTAATGGTTGCCGGAGGGGAGGCGGGTGGGGAATGGGTGGTATAGATGAGTGGGATACACATACTGAGATGAACACTGAATAATATATAGAATTGTTGAATTACTATATTGTACACTCAAAATTAATATAATTCTGTATGTTAAGTATACTGTACTTAAAATTTAAAAAATCATTCAAATTACAATGTCTTTGCTCTATTTTGATATCTTGAGACTAAACATACCCTTTTTTTCTTTAGAAAGAGAAGGTGCAGAGGGAGAAAGAGACAGATTTTTTTTTTTAATTTTTTTTTTTAAAGATTTTATTTATTTATTTGACAGAGAGAGAGATCACAAGTAGGTAGAGAGGCAGGCAGAGAGAGAGGGGAGGAAGCAGGCTCCCTGCTGAGCAGAGAGCCCGATGCGGGACTCGATCCCAGGACCCTGAGATCATGACCTGAGCCGAAGGCAGTGGCTTAACCCACTGAGCCACCCAGGCGCCCAGAAAGAGACAGATCTTAAGCAGGCTCCACAACCAGCATGGAAACGTGGGGCTCGATCTCACAACCCTGATATCATGACCAGAGCCCAAATCAGCAGTCAGATGTTTAACCGAATGAGTCACCCAGGAGCCTCCTACATGCATGTTTCAAACATATTCTTAGATCATATTCAATGCTCTTTGTCAATACCTGCATATTATGTGTGTACATTCCTGGCTTTCCTTAAAAGTGGAGAAAATATTATTTCTCCTGCCCAATAATTACCACAGTGTTTTGTACGAAATAGATGCTGAATCAATTTGATTAAATAAATTACAGATAATCTGTGGAATGACTAAAATTAACATTGTACTATTTTTGACTAAAATTTATAATTCTTCAGTATACTGCCAAATGGTTAAGTCTATTCTTCATTGATTTCCTGTCAATCATTAAATACATATTTTATTGTTCCACTTTACTTCATTGTTCAGAATTACCCATTTCAGCCATAATTTATTACTTGTTCTATGCTATTTATGTCTGCTTGCTGGTTCTAAATGACCACAATATCATTTTATAGGTATAATTCACACTAGATAGAAAGCTTAATATAGCTTCTCAACATTTGAACACTTAATAATGTCATGTTTTTGAATTAATGGTATATTGCATCCTATTTCACTAAGTTAAAAGAGAGTCTAATAACAATTATAGTGTCTGGAAAGTTTAATTTTAGTATTTAAAATATCTAAGAGAATATATATCTAGAAGTCACATTTTCTCTTTAATTGATCACTGCAGGAACATGCTCACAGAGCTGTTGTTGAATGGATGTCACTGTCAAGGAGCATGATTTAATATGATATTATGTGACTTATGGGGAGACAAAAGTTAAAATTGGCTTTTCTAGAACCTTCCTGTCTTATCTTTCTTTGATCACAGAGAGGTATAAGTACTGATTGTACTTTTAATTTCAAGTGAACTTTATTTATTTGTGATTAGATATTGACAGAGACCACTGTCTTGAGTCACATTCTTTCTACTATGGCTGTCAAGAGTTTAGCTAAGCTACTCCATGGTATTGCTCCCTAGCATCCATTTTGTTTGGCCATCTGGCCAGCCTGGACCTTAAAATAACTCTAGTCCTTCAGGCAGCATATACCCTAGATAACAGCCACCAGAGTCACAAGGAAATGTAGGTTCTTAATATGATTTCCCCAACTGTGATTGACAGTCTTGTCACCCCCTAAGGTCTTCCCCTTTGTGCTTAGATAAGACCCTCATCGAACTTATCAAAGTCCTGCTTCTTTAATTTGAATTGACCAATCTGGCTTTAGCCCAGAACCCCAAAGCCCTGTACCCATGGATTCAAATAAAGGAATGTGCCCTAGATCCTATGGCTTTCTGTCTGTATTCTGCCTTGACCTCTCCATGTGGCCCCTTGAGGTATGCCATGTACCTTCACCAGGACCTATGAGTGATAAATCTATTTCAATTTCTCTTGTGGTCTCTTGTTGAACTGTGACACCGTGTGCTCCTCTTAACAAATTTTAAGTTAACAAACTCAGAACATACACAAATTCATTTGTTAAAACACAATATAAATATTAAATTGAGCAAAATTCAGCCAAGTATTTTCTTTCCTTTTTTTTTTAAGATTTAATTTTTTATTTATTTGACAGACAGAGATCACAAGTAGACAGAGAGGCAGGCAGAGAGAGAGGGGGAAGCAGGCTCCCTGCTCAGCAGAGAGCCCAACGTGGGGCTCGATCCCAGGACTCTGAGATCATGACCTGAGCCAAAGGCAGAGGCCCAACCCACTGAGCCACCCAGGTGCCCCATAGCCAAGTATTTTCTTCTAATGGACAGAACTCAGTAGACATTTAGGCCCTGAAAGGAGAACTGTAACTCTAGTGAGGAGAAATATATTGCATTAAATGATTATGAAAAACAACATGAGGACACTTAAGCAAGTATAGAATGGTATGTAAAAAATTTAGTATGGATTGATAAAAAGAAAGATGAGTGTCAGGCTTAACAAACCAATTAACTTTCATCAAGCAAGAGAGTCAGTGAGTTCTTGACGGGGTAAGGCAATAGACATAATTTGTTTAAAGATTAAAAAGCCTCTTTGACATGCCACCATATCATAGACAAGAACATGAAATTAGCAAGTTATTTATGGAGAAATTATGCATCAAAAGGAAAAAAAGTGCACAATGGTGAAGAAAACTGACAGGCATTCTAGATTACATAAAAGGAAAGAAGAAAATAGAAAGAGAGGGCTATAGCTGTGCCTACATGCCATCTCTGCTCAAAGCGACATCTGCTAACAGGAAAAGAATTGAAAGCTGGATGAAACTAGCATTGCCAATCAATAGTATTGATTCAAATACATTAGGATCAAATTAGGCCTATTATTAGAAATTTATTTCCTTGGTTTTCCACTGGCTTTGTATTCCTTAGAAAATATTAAGGAGCTTTTCATCCTCAATAAGTATATTTTTCATGCCATCCCACACACTAATGGATAATTAGAAAATTCTGTCCAAAGGACACATACAAAACAATGGCAAATCAGATCTTCACTGTACTCCTTCAGTTATATATTTAGATATGTTTTCTCCTCTTTCTTTTTCATATTATGTTTCTCTAGACCTGTAAACCCAGCCCAGGACAGTATTCTGTTATAACACATTCATTTAAATGGAGTCATATTTTTTTCATATTTGCACATCAATACTGTGTCAGACTCCAATATCTTTATATCTCAAATATTTTAAATAATTTTCCAAGGTAAGCTAAAGTCTCAAGTATCTATCTCCAAAATTGGCTCCTTTTCATATAATTCCAAATCAGATTAATTCCCCAGAAGGTTAATTTTGATGTCCCCTTTTCCAGGGGCTTCCCTAATATACCTATACATTTTCTTCACTATTCTCAAACTGATTTTATTCAGTTTTTTATTCAAACTCTAATATTTCTAACATATAGTATTATAATCTGTAATAATATCTTTTAATATATGTTTATTCTTTAAAAATTAATAGTGCTGTCTTGTTAATTTTGGCCATTCTAACTAGTGTAAGGTGGTATCTCAATGTGGTTTTGATTTGAATCTTCCTGATGGCTAGTGATGATGAACATTTTTTCATGTGTCTGTTAGCCATTTGTATATCTTCATTGGAGAAGTGTCTGTTCATGTCTTCTACCCATTTTTTAACATGATTATCTGTTTTGTGTATGTTGAGTTTGAGGATTTCTTTATAGATCCTGGATATAAGCCTTTTGTCTGTACTATCATTTGTGAATATCTTCTCCCATTCCGTGGGTTGCCTCTTTGTTTCATTGATTATTTCCTTTGCTGTGCAGAAGCTTTTGATCTTGATGAAGTCCCAGAAATTCATTTTCACTTTTGTTTCCTTTGCCCTTAGAGACATATCTTGAAAGAAGTTGCTGTGGCTGATATTGAAGAGGTTACTGCCTATGTTCTTCTCTATGATTCTGATGGATTCTTGCCTCACGTTGAGGTCTTTTATCCATTTTGAGTTTATCTTTGTGTATGGTGTTAGAGAATGGTCGAATTTCATTCTTCTACACATAGCTGTCCAATTTTCCCAGCACCATTTATTGAAGAGACTCTCTTTTTTACACTGTATATTTTTTCCTGCTTTGTTGAAGATTATTTGACCATAGAGTTGAGGCTCCATGTCTAGACTCTCTACTCTGTTCCACCGGTCTATGTATCTGTTTTTGTGCCAGTACCATGCTGTCTTGGTGATCACAGCTTTGTAGTAAAGCTTGAAATCAGGCAACATGTGTTGGAGAGGATGTGGAGAAAGGGGAACCCTCTTACACTGCTGGTGGGAATGCAAGTTGGTACAGCCACTTTAGAAAACAGTGTGGAGATTCCTTAAGAAATTAAAAATAGAGCTCCTCTATGACCCTGCAATTACACTACTGGGTGTTTACCCCAAAGATACAGATGTAGTGAAAAGAAGGGCCATCTGTACCCCAATGTTCAAAGCAGCAATGGCCATGGTCACCAAACTGTGGAAAGAACCAAGATGTCCTTCAATGGATGAATGGATAAGGAAGATGTGATCCATATATACTATGGAGTATTATACCTCCATCAGAAAGGATGAATACCCAACTTTTGTGTCAACATGGACAGGACTGGAAGAGATTATGCTGAGTGAAATAAGTCAAGCAGAGAGAGTCAATTATCATATAGTTTCACTTATTTGTGGAGCATAAGAAATAACATGGAGGACATGGGGAGAGGGAGAGGAGAAGAGAGTTGGGGGAAATTGGAGGGGGAGATGAACCATGAGAGACTATGGACTCTGAAAAACAATCAAAGTGTTTTGAAAGGGCAGGAGGTGGGAGATTGGGTGAGCCTCGTGGGGGGTATAATGTAGGGCACGTATTGCATGGAACACTGGGTGTGGTACATAAACAATGAATTCTGGTACACTGAAAGGAAATTAAAAAAATTAAAAATAAAAAAAATCATGACCATGTTTTCTACACAATATCTTATTTAAAGTACTCAAGTACGTTACTTATTTAATGTACTCAAGTGTCATGAGCTCCAACCTTCCAATGTGACACAGTTAGGTCTACAGGATGGAGGAAACTTAAAAAAAAATCAGTTGGTGGAGGGACACCTAGCTGACTCAGTTGGTGAAGCATGCAGCTCTTGGTCTTGGGGTTGTGGATTGAAGCCCCACTTTAGAGATTACTTAAAAGTAGTAAAAAATCCTTAAAAAATGAATAGTGCTAATTATTTTATAAAATTAATTTCTTCTTTTTTTTTGAGGGGGGGTCAGGAGCAGAGGGAGAGAGAGACAAAATCCAAACAGACTCCATGTGGTTCAATTATATATATATATATATTATATAGATAATATATATATGTATGCATACATATATACATATATAATATATTTTTATTATGTATATAATATAATTATATATTATTCCTTTGGGATACACACACATATATATAAAATCACATATTCTTTATCTTTTCATCTTTTGATGGACATATGGGCTCTTTCCATAGTTTGGCTTTGTGGACATTGTTGCTATAAACATTGGAAGGGATACAAATACATGGAAATTAAAGAGCATTCTACTAAAGAATGAATAGATCAACCAGGAAATTAAAGAAGAATTTAAAAAATTCCTGGAAACAAGTGAAAATGAAAACATAGTTGTTCAGAACCTTTGGGATGCAGCAAATTCCCTTAAGAGGGAATTATATAACAATACAAGCCTTTTTCAAGAAATAAGAAAACTCTAAAATACACAATCTAACCTTACACCAAAAGGAACTGGAGAGAGAACAGCAAATAAAGCTTAAACCCAGAAAAAGAGAATTAACAAAGATTAGAGTAGAAATCCATGAAATAGAAACCAAAAGAGCAGAAGGACAGATCAATGAAAAAAATTAATAAGATTGATAAACCCCTAGCCAGATATATCAGAAAAAGTAAAAGGACCCAAATTAATAAAGTCATGAATGAAAGAGGAGAGAACACAACCAATACTGAAGAAATACAAACAATTATAAGAACATATTATGAGCAATTATATGCCAACAAATTAGGCAATGTGGAAGAAATGGATGCATTCTTAGAGACATATAAACTCCCAAAACCAAACCAGGAAGAAATAGAAAACCTGAGCAGACCCATAACAAGCAAGGAAATTGAAGTAGTAATCAAAAATCTTCCAATAAACGAGAGTCCAGGGCTGGATGGCTTTCCAGAGGAATTCTACCAAGCATTTAAAAAAATAATTAATACCTATTCTTCTGAAACTGTTTCAAAAAACAGAAATGGAAGGAAAACTTCCAAACTTGTTCTATGAAGCCAGCATTACCTTGATCTCAAAACCACACAAAGACTCCATCAAAAAGGAGAATTATAGTCCAATATCCCTGATGAACATGGATGCCAAAATTCTCACCAAGATACTAGCCAATAGGATCCAACAGTACATTAAGAGGATTATTCACCACGACCAAGTGAGATTTATTCCTGGGCTGCAAGAGTGGTTCAAAATTCATAAATCAATCAATGTGATACACTACGTTAATAAAAGAAAGGACAAGAACCATATGATCCTCTCAATAGATGCTGAAAAAGCATTTGACAAAGTGCAGCATTCTTTCTTGATTAAAACTCCCCACAATGTAAGGATAGAGGGAACATACCTCAATATCATAAAAGCTATATACGAAAAGCCCACAGTGAATATCATTCTCAATGGGGAAACACCGAGAGCTTTTCCCCTAAGGTCAGGAACAGGACCCAGATGTCTGTTCTCACCACTGTTGTTCAACATAATACTAGAAGTTTTAGCCTCAGCAATCAGACAACAAAAAGAAATAAAAAGTCATCCGAATTGGCAAAGAAGTCAAACTCACTCCTTGCAGATAACATGATATTCTGTGTGGAAAATCCAAAAGACTCTACCCTAAAATATCATTCTTGTAAATATCTTCCTTAAGATACACACCCAGCAATATGGTTACTGGGTCAATGCATGAACATTTACATGGCTTTAGACAAGGGGTCAACAAACCATAACCTGTGGGTCAAGTCTGGCCCTCTGACTATTTTTGTAAATAAAGTTTTACTGCAACACAGTTACACTCACTCATTTAGATATTGTCAATGGCAGCTTTCTTACTCCAAGGGCAAAGTGGAATACTTTAGCTCATAAAGCTGAAAATATTTACTCTCTGGCTGTTTACAGAAAAATTGGCCAACCTCTGCCTTACTTCTGAGAAGCAGTTTTTAGTGCCTACAAGGAGTTGACTGGTTTCACCATACCTTCATCTGTGATGAGATTTATGATACTGGTAAAACATTTATGAATTGCCTTTTCTCCTTTATAGTCTCCCACTTTGTTCTAAAAAGAAGACTGAGAGATCTAGACCCCGTATTAAGGGGTCTGGCAGCTTAGAAAATTGCCCTGAAGCCTTGGTTATATATGCTTCCAAAGAAAGTCGATTACTCCTGGAGTTAGTATTAGCACATCAGTGACTGCCAGGTGCTTCCTCTCTCTAGCTAATGAGTTCTACAGAGAGCACACCCTCAGCTAGTTTGCAATGCCAACAAATAGAAGAGAAATATAAGAGCTCTAACCCACCAGACTTTGTGATATTGTCTACTTTAGCATACTGAACTGCTGCAGATGTTTTCCCTTCAAGAGCACAGTTTAATATACACAAAAGTGCCTTAAAACAAAATTTGGGTTATTGCATAAAGGTCTGCTGACTTGTTTCAGCATGGCATTATGCTGAGATTGCACGCCAGGTGCAAAAGGACTATCACATTTCATCATTTCTGTGTTGCAAAATCAGGTAACATGGATATATTATAAGTTAGATTATCTTCTTGTAATACAAAGTGACCCAATTTGCCAAATAAAAATGGAATGAAAACAGTAGCTTGTAGCAACACCTAAATATCTTCTGAGTCATTATCTCTTTAATGAAAAGCAACACTGGACAATTTCAACGCAAATTGTGGTTTAGCATCTCATTAACTGAATAATGGCTTATACACACCATGCATTTCTAAGCACCTGAAGTATTATAAAAGTGTTACACCAAATGAATCAAGAATCCATTCTTCTATCCATCCTCAGTTGATAATTAAGATCTTTCTGTTCCTCATTATTTTACCATAATCATGTTTCTTCTTTTATCTTCCTCAGTAGTCAGTATAACAGAAGATTTCCAAATAGCCTATCTGACATATTCTTTGGTATTTAAATAATTTTCCCCACTGTGAATTATGTGGATGTTTGATTCTGAATTGTCATTTGACTGGCATATTTCTTTTCTTAGGAGTCTTAGGGAGTCTAAAAATAAAAGAGACTCTGACTTTGCATATGAAGGGCCTCCTAGAACATAAATTACTATTGGGCATCTCCTAGTGTTGGTAAAAGAAATCCTGTAACTTTTTAATTGAGGCCTACTGAGACCAGTATGTCTCTATTTTTCAGTTCATTTAAAACATCTCCCTTCAGAAGTGATATTTTCCTTTCAGTAATCAAGTAATTACTAGGCTGATTTCACTTCTTTGCATAAACTTTGCCTTGTGTTCATCAGCCTGGTTCTTTCACCCTGATAAGCCCTGGATACTGGGGCTGGGATAGCTGTTCCATACCAGGCCTGAATATCTGCAGGCATTTTCCTCCTGTTTCACACTGAGTTAGCAATCAATCCCATCTGTTCTTTATCATTAGAAATTCACAATGTGCTCAAAGCCATTCTTCAAGTAAGGTCTTAAACTTTCAAGGCAGCTTTCTAGATAGATAGATACATACATACTCAGAAATATATACACACACACACACACACACACATGCACAGAGTTTTTATACCCATAATACTCACATGGATTTTGGATAATAAGAATATATAGGTATCTGGTAAAGAAAATCTTAAAAATAATATATAGGTATCAGGCAAAAAATTATTTGTGAACAAATCCCATTTGTATATGTTGATTGCTTTATCATTTTCCATGAAGAAGTACCTGATGACTATATGTTTGTTTGATATACTATATTTATGCTATAACTAAAAAGTAAGTTGTTTTTCAGAACATTCATGGATCTAGGCAAGATGATCAAGCAGGTGTTAACAGTTTTTTTTTTTTTTTAATTTTTGCTTCAAGCAATTCTTCATTGACTTAGAAAACATTCTTGCATTTGAGGTGTTGTCAAAGTCAAGAATAATCAGTACTAAATTCCTTCCATTCCAATTTTGCTGGGGTATCAGTGTCAAAATATAGCAGTATATAAATTAGCTAGTGTCTAACATGTTTCAGATAAATACAAGAGGATACTATATAAGAAAGCCCTACAAAATATTCTTACTGTTTTATAATTGAAAAAAAATGAACTCTACATAATATTTACTTTAAAATATGGACAAACCTGAGGTGCTATAAAACCTTATGAGTGCTGGTCCATTGTATGTGGTGTGAAGGGATTTTAATCTAAAACTTTGCTTCACAAAATGAAACTTGTTTGCACAGGTTAGTATAAGTTCTAAGTAAATATAATTATTTAATCTCTTTACTATATCTCAAAGACTATCTAATATTTGATTACTTTAAAACTATCTCTGGACTCCAAAACTAAGTAAGTCTTGATCAAAATACTAAATCTGTTTCCTTGAGAGATTTGATAATACTTTTATAGAAAATAGTTTTGTTTATTTTTATTGTCAACATTTTTATAAAACTATAAATCGTATTTGTATCATTTACTAAAGCATAAAAAAGTGTTCTAAGCTTTTAAAAATAATTCCAAAGAGCTACAAAAGCTCATTGAAACCATGAGCCCTGAACTATGGAACAACCCAAAAAATATCTACTTTATATGAATTTTATTTCCCATCACCTGGTAAGATAATCTTAGAATAAGCATCTACATAATATATCAAGTTTGAAATGCAATTTTTGTGCAAACTATAGGAATTTACTAGCCAAACTTTTCCTAGTAGTTGTCCATGTGATTCTCAAATATGTCTCAGTGAGAAGAAAACAAATTAAAAAGCCCTTGAAATAAGATCTATGACTTTTTAAAACAATGTTTTTGCAATATTAACATAATCATTGCATCCCTTTAAAGTCATTTTATCTAAGTAAAAAAAAAAAAAAAACTATAACAGTATGAAGAGAAATTAACTGTGAAATTTATAAAGTCTCCATTGGTGATTAAGTTCCAGGAGGCAAAGCAGATTTTGTGTATATTTTCTTTGTTATATCATATCACTGTCCGTTATATAATTTCTTTTGCAGGTACCTTTCTTCATTGATCTTTTAGATAGTTTAAAATATTTAACTTGGAAAAAATGTGATTTAAAAGTACAGTGGGATCTGTGACACAAATGTGTATTAGAGGCAATCGGCACACCATATTTGTCCCAAAATTCCATTACAAAGGATAGTATAGACAAAGGAAAAATTGAAAGGAGTGATAGAAGGAGCATAGCAGTGTGCTGTATACTTTTTTAGATACTTGAAGATGGAAGAAAAACATTGAGTTGACATTCACCTGATTTCTTCCAAGTCC
This sequence comes from Taxidea taxus jeffersonii, assembly GCA_003697995.1. Classification (NCBI taxonomy): domain Eukaryota; kingdom Metazoa; phylum Chordata; class Mammalia; order Carnivora; family Mustelidae; genus Taxidea; species Taxidea taxus. The sequence continues at coordinate 1,078 of RCUC01139211.1, read as the reverse complement.
TAGTGGATAGGAAGTCAACATATTGTAAATTATTTTTCTCCCTAGCTTGTGACTAGTTAACTGTACTTAATGAAAAACTCTCACTTCTTAGTCTTGATTCAAGCTAGTCATTCTGTTTCAAAAGTTTAAATATGTGACTCATCCCAATCCTTCTTTTTAAGATCTAGTTAGTCACCAAATTCTATGGAGTTTTCTTTCAAGATACCTTTTATCCAAGTTCTTTTCACTTTATTTTCATTGTCTACATCCGAACCCACACTTTCATCACCTCACTCAGAGATGAATCAAAGAGCTTCCTATGTTCTAACTTGTCTCCTCCACCTTCTCCATCCTACATACAAATGACAGAGGAACCTTGCTTAAATCTTTAAAGAAATTATATCTTTATTTACTCATCCCTCACAATGAATATCAACAGTACATTCTGTAATGTTTCTCTTTCTCTATCCAAACAACCACATACTTTATGATACCTCAAATATAACTTTAGCTTAAATTATACCAGCCTCTACGTTTCAGTGTTTTGAAATCTACTGGTACTTGTTTGAATTTGCTTTGAATTGAAATGTAAAGACTGAGATAATAATACCATTATTAGAAAATGAATTTTCTAATTGTTTCCAGACTTTTTCAGTTGATCTTTTCTTAAGTCATATAATGCCTGCGTTGATTGTTCTTACAACTATAATCTACATTTAAGCAATCTAATAGCTTATTATTTATTTCTCACTCAGTATTTTTCAAAATAAAGGTATATATTAATTTATATTGAAATTAGAGATGGCTAAGTAGTTACAAATAGATCTAGATAGAAAGGGATTTTGTTCCCCAAGTATCTAAATGTTACAGTATTCTTCCTTTTATAGGTGATTCCACATAAGACAGGATTAAGTTACTGTTTCTTGGATCCTGAAATAGGGAAAATCTGGATGTTTAATTGAACAAATTTGAGTTCATATTTTTCTAGTAAACAAATCTTGAAGATATTCTTCCCTTGGAATTTTGAGAAAGAAACTCAACTAATTGAGATTAGAATGTCACTATGAATAATCAGTGTTGATTTTTGTTGAAAGTCAAC
>ML103838.1:24057-61838 GCA_003697995.1 Taxidea taxus jeffersonii | reverse complement strand
TCTATCTCTTTTATAAACTCTTCCCCCTTGTTTTTATATATTGAAAGCCCCTAGTCCAGTTATGGTACCTATCACACAATTCCACAGTATCTTGAAATTTTTCTTGTCAGAACCTGGTCCCATTTTTCTTAATTTACCCTCTCCCAACTGTAAGCATCAATCTGTTTAGGCTCATCCCAACCCTACTGCCCAGACTAGTCTTGAGGCTTGAAGTAGGAAATCTATATAGGCTTATGTCATATACATGCACACACACCAACAAAACAACAACAACCACAATTAATGATTATGTCTTTGCAAACTGATGGGTCTTTGCCTTAAGTTTTCAAGCTGTATAAACTGCTTAAGAAACAATGGACAAGCACGAAAGACCCACTGGGCCTGTGTGATAGCATACTCCATAATGTCCTTGCTGGAAGCTGGTATGAGATATTGTATCCAGAGTTATCCTTATACTTCTATCATCAACCACACCCTCCTAGTAGACTCTATTAGAAGTCTCCTTTTGGTATTAGGGTTTCTTTGTTTCTTTTCCTACAGTGGAATGGTCTCTATAATTTTTCCCTTCCCCACTCCACATGTATATGGGACTTGAATTTATCTCATGTTCTAATTGTTTGTCTGTGTACTTTTCCAGGTCCACTGAAATAACTAGTACTAGATCTCCTTTTCTTCATCTTAACATCTTGGGATACTTGTTTCTACTCCTTTCCATGGATATTTAAAATTAGCCTGTGGCTTTGAACCAACTCACTGTGAGTAGATTGCTCTAATGAATTCTGTGAAAAATTCCAAACAATATTCTGGAATACATGATTTCAGGCATCCTAATCTAGGTAAAGTAGGTAAGCACAGACTAAACACCCATATGAAATTTATGGGAAGCACTCAGCAAAAAGTGATGAATGACTTTCACAAAAAAGAAAAAAAGGTGAGGAATGACTTTCTTAAAAACCTGAGTAGGATGGAAATTGGGACTAAAAACTAAAAGGGAATCACTCCAGGACATGGAAGGCTGAGGTGACATCACAAATTGGAATATCAAGTAGTTCACTGAGTAAGAAAGTACGTAGAATGGAGCTGCATAGAAAAAGAAAGATGGGGGTTTCCTGGGTGGCTCAGTCAGTTAAGCATCTGCCTTCAGCTCAGGTCATGATTCTAGGGTCCTGGGATAAAGCCCCACATTGGGTTCCCTGCTCAGCGGGAAGCCTGCTTTTCCCTCTCCCACTTCCCTTGTTTGTGTTCCCTTTCTCACTGTGTCTTTCTCTGTCAAATAAATAAATAAAATCTTAATTAAAAAAAAGAAAAGGCAGAATCTGGATCTATGTTTAAGAAGGCCTTTGCAATTCTATTTAAGACTTGTTCACTGAATGCTGATGTCATCATCACTATTTTAAAGTTTGTATGTAGGGCATTTAATCATCAATGAAGAGCTAGCAAGGAACGATATACTCAGCCCATGTGTTGTGTGGATATGGTCAGCTCTAAGTATTTTTATTTTTCAGTATGTAGGTTTTCTGTCTTGTATCTGAGTAGATGTAAGGAATTTGCTAATACCAGGAATTGTCAGTTGCTATATAAACATAAATATAAGGGACTGTTGGTTATTTTCTCCCCCTCCTCCATTCTACTGAAGATGGCGATAGAAAAGAACACTTTTTACTCCAAGGCGGGGGTGGGGTGGGGTGGTGGTGAGACTAATTGCTTTTTCTGCTATAATATTTAATATTATTATGTTATACATGGTTGAAAAAAATACTAAGAAGCAGGAAAACTAATGTCAAATGAGATACAGATTGCAAACATGCTGAATTATATCAGTCATTTAGACTCTAAATGATTTTTTTTTAATTTTTCAAATTTATTCAAAGATTTTATTTATTTATTTGTCAGAGAGAGAGCGTGCAAGCAGGGGGAGCAGCAGGCAGAGGGAGAGGGAGAAGCAGGCTCCCTGCTGAGCAGGGGCCTCTATGTGGGGCTCTATCCCAGGACCCTAGGATCATGACCTGAGCCGAAGGCAGATGCTTAACCAACTGAGTTACCCAGGCGTCACTCTAAATGATTATTTTAATGTCAGTTATTACCGAAATCAGGGGAAAAAATGAATAAAGAAGAGTTTCTCTATTCAAAACTCCCTCAACTCAGTGGAATGAATAGTGTGAAAAGCCAAGGCAAAATATTAATGAAGGGCTATTACCACATGGGGACACAAGGGAAGACTAGCCAGACAGGAGAACAGAAGACTGTTGGGATTTTTGTTTCTGACTCCTAGGTTCCCTTCAGTCTTCACATCACCTCAAAAGACTTAAAAGCACATCTTCTGTCCTTAAGTTGGTTGACTTGAAATATTTAAAAATTGCTAATAAAGTATTTGCAAACATTAATGAGAAGTAAATTGAATTTAACATTGAATGCTTTCATTCACCTTATAAGCCACTATTAAACATTAAAAAAAAAGAGTGAATCTCCTCTGTGATAACTATTCAAACTATTGATAACTATTCTGCAACACCAAATCACTCAATCTATTGAGTGTCCTTCAATAGTACTTTACATATTTTTTTTAATAGCACTAAAATTCTATTGCTTGATCACATTTCTTTTTCCATTTAGAATGCTAGCTCTCTGGGAATATAAAACATATGTATTCGTCTTTGTATTTTCTCTAGAGACAAACTTAGCGATTGGTACATGATAAAAACTCCAATAATCTAATTTACATTAGATAGGTGGATAAATAAATGACAGATGATAGAGATGTGGATAAAGACTAGATGAAAGAAATATATATTGAGCCTGGAAGTTTTGTTGGAATGATGAGCCAGAGGGAAATCATTTCCCTAGCCACCAGGAAAACTAAGGAGAGTAATATCCTCTCACTGACTGGAAGAAGGAGGGTAGGTTAAGAGAAGAGGAGGTAAATTAAGACCCTCTGTATATGTCAACATTTACCAGCCATCTTATATATAATTTTATATCACCCCAGGAAAAATGGATATAGGTGTTTTTAAAGAAAGGAAAGTGGCCTAGCAAGACAAAACAATATATCAGAGGTAAAATAGATACAGATTCAAAATTCAAAAACAGATTTACTAATTCTAAGGTCTACTATTTATCATAAAACCATAAACTGTTTAGAGAAGCTAAGCTTATGAGAGAAGTTTAACAGTTAGACTGTGTGATTTCTGTCTTTTAAAATATAAGAATTGTTTATACTCTGTTGTACATATGTGTAAATAGTCATACATATGTATATATGATTTAGAAAAGCAATAGAGATGATAAATCAATAAAAGAAAACAATGTCCTCATGGCTTATTCAAAGAAGAATATTTGGGGCATCCATGTGTGTTTAGAAATATGCGACTGTTTATATGTTTATATTGCGTGCATCTCTATATGCTGGTGTATGTAAAGAGGAGTTTTGTAATGGAAGAGTAATCAAGAGATAAGGTGACCATAAAGCAGATACCAGTTATCTTTTGTTCTTCGAATTGCATCTCATAAAGGACAAAAAGATGACACTGAGGATGTGAGGGGGTAAAAGGAGAAGAGACAATGGCTAATTTTGCTGCTGGAGAATATGTTTTCTATGGATAGATATATGGACAGGAGAAGGAGCAGAGGGCTTCCTCTCTGGTCTGGTGAGCTCATATGTTCCAGAAGTAGTTGTAAGATAAAGTTCAGTGCCTCAGTTCATCAGGGTTTTCTCTGCACTGCCCACTAACCGGAAGAAAAGTCTAGTGCTTTTTATTTTCAGTTCTCCAACTGATTGGCCAGAAAGTAATGTCTACCAATTCATATACAAAAGCCTAGATTAAATGACTTGGATAAGATCCACCCAACTCAATCATTTAGTGATTGACAGGTCAACATCCCTGCTTTCTGGCATCAATAATGATAAAAACCAATCCATGTTATCTACCAATACCAAACTTCCTGGTAATTTCTCAACACTGAAATCTATTCTCCTCACAATCTGGAACCTGCCCCAACAGCTTCAGGCTATGTTAAACAGAAACTTTACTTCTGCTTCTCTGCACCACTTCATGCTTGGACCTTTCATTTAACTCTTAATATTGAGGCATGGCTGATACTAGTAATATAAATATAAGCAGATTTAATCTTCTTTATCCGCCTGGAAGGTGAGTTCCTCAAAAGTTTGGGCATTCTTGTTTTTCTCTCAATGCTAGCTACTAAAGTAGGATCTGGAATAACAGAAAGCTTCAATTAGTAAGGTTTACCAATGCCTGAACAATCTTGTCCACCAGAAGAGAGTTCTGATCATATCTCCTTTTCTCTTTATCCTTCTGTTTCCTCCTGTCCTCTGTCTCTTATCTCAGTTTTATCCAGGCCCCATCACACCTCTCCATTTCTTCACCCCAACTGACATATAGCTGCCATCATTCATTGTTCTCAGTTCCCTCTTTTTTCTAGGATGTCTCATTCCTTAATCCCTTTGCCTCGCATCCCTTCCATTTATGCACTCTTCTTACCTGTTCACATCAGGAGGAAACACGACCAACTTCTCTTCAGTCCCATCACCTAGCAAGGACTAAACCAGCTCCCAATAGTGGAGGCTTTATAGGAAAATCAGTGGAGTCACCAAGCAGCAGAGGGCTGTCTTTATTGGTGAGCATACTGGGTGGAACAAGAATTATGGGACCCATAAGAATATGTTCCTCTATAATAGCTCAGATACCTCTCCCTGACAGCTTCAACCCTGCTCAGGCCTAAGCAAATTCCATATATCAGGAGCTGTAAGCATAGTGATGGCCCTGGGGGCTGACAGTAATAATGGGCATCTTCTAAAACTATAACCATTCCTCTTCACCCTGCCTTAGGCTACAGAGTTTCAGCCAGGGAGGCTCCCTGAATGTCAGAGCAGGATCCTGAGAGTGCGGATAAGTCCTCCCTCTGTTCTCTGATCCAATATGTACTCTTTCTATCAGGCCTCATTGTACCCTGGCCATTCCCATGTCTCTCCTCTTACCCAGGAGCCCCTCCTAAGAAGCCAACCTAGTCACTGAGTCACATTCACAGCTTACCCACCCTTTTAAGCATAATTAAACTAGTACCTGATGAAGTCACAATATATGCTAAAAAGTGCACTCTACCCTTCAAGTGCGTTGTTGTTTTTATTCATTACCAAGTTTACGGGTTAAGTATTCTCCATTGTTTCACAGATGAGGAAATTGAAACTCAGAGAGCTTTTGAATATTACCCAACTAAAAGTTAGCAAGTTGGAGTTGGCATTCAAGTCCCTGTCTGGTTTACTCTTAAGCTCTTACCCTATGCTATACTGCCTCCTATAGTCAACTGCTTCTACTGTATCTTCAAAAAATATAGGTGTAATACATGGTCCTCAATCTATCCATTTTACAGATTGCTTGCTTTCCAGCTGCATGTCAACATCTGGTTTAAGCTTCATTCTGACCAGAATTCACCTCTGCATAGTAGGCTGTGAATTAATAATTCTGACCATATATAATAATCCCTGACTTTTTAATCCTCCTTTAAACATTTTCTGGTCCATACTCATATCTTTGTTGGGCACACTCGTGAAGATATTTATCCCAACAAGTATCTGGAGAGATTAATTAATTCCATAAAGTTACACAGTAAGTAACGTTCATATTTATATGTAAATACCACCCCTTTCCACTGGTTCCCCCGGGGAAAAATTAATGACGCAGGTAATTTCAAATGAGACTTACTAATTTAAATGAAACAAAGAAGTTTGGAAACATGAAATCAATCTTGATAAAGTGCAGTTTTCACTCATTCATGAATTCAAAAAAATTATATATTGAACGTCCATCATATGTTCTGAACTACATTAAGTACTTGGGAAAGACTAAAATAAAGTTAAAAGGATCCCTGTTCTTATAAAGAATATAGACTAGCAGGGGAGATATACTATTGGTAAATTATGGTACAGTATGAGAAACTGTAACATAAGTAAAGAAAGGCATGTCAGGAAAGCTTTCTGGACAAAAATGAAGTTGAAATTAAAATCTAATGTATATATAGGAGTTCTTTTTTTTTTTTTTGTTCGGAGAGAGAGAGAGAGAGCGAGCACAGGCAGACAGAGGAAGAAGCAGGCTCCCTGCCGAGCAAGGAGCCCGATGTGGGACTCAATCCCAGGACGCTGGGATCATGACCTGAGCCGAAGGCAGCCGCTTAACCAACTGAGCCACCCAGGCATCCCTATATAGGAGTTCTTATTCCAGCTCATTAAGTTCATCATGCTCTCATAATTTACCTGCCATTTTCTTTTTATTCTTTTTCTCTCTTGCTTCCAGCCTATTGTACATACACACTTTAATTTTATAAAAAAACATTCAAAGAACATATAAATAAACACAAAAGGCAAAAGAACAGAAATGTCCTCTGTTCAGCATTGAATCCCAGAGTGACTATAATGGAGCAAAAACAATCCGCGGATTTTTCTTGGAAAAAAATGTTAATGACATACAAAAGGCTCCCAATACATACCACAACATGAATGAATCTCACATGCATTATACTAAGAAGCCAGACATGAGAGACTACATACTGCAGGGTCCATGACACTCAAAAGAGAGAATTATAGACATGGAGAACAAATGAGTGCTTGCCAGGGACTGGGTATGGATACAAAGGGGTAACAAGAGGGAATTTTGATATAGTTTTTCTATATTTTGATGTCACTAGTGGTTACCTGGTTTTATGCATTTGTCAAAAGTTGATTAGAGCCATATACCAAAAACAGTGAATTTTATTATATATAAATGTTGATAAGCTATGGGGCCCTTAGCTGGCTCAGCTGCAAGTGCGTGTGACTCTTGATCTTGGGGTCGTGAGTTTAAGCCCCACAATGGAGTAGAGATAACTTAAAGAAATAAAACTTAAAAAAATGTTGATAAACTGTTATATACCATTTTAGGAGAATTCATATCAATCAAGCTGCCTAAGATAAATTATTGCTTTCATCAAAACCATTATGCAAAGGTATATTATAACCCATTAGATTTATACTATTCAATACACTAGCTTCTAGTTACATGTGACTATTTAAATTTATATTTCAATTAATTGAAATAAAGTAAAATTTAAATATTCAGTTCCTTGGTTGTACTATCAAGGTTTAAAGTGTTCAATAGTTATGTGTGGCTAGTGGTTACCACATTAAACAAAAGTGATTTAGAATATTTCCTTCACTGCAGGAAACTCTATTGGACAGTGCTACATTTGATACTCTTCCCTGACTTGATTGCATCCACATGGAACTCAAAGATGCCATTAAGGGCCAATCCTGTCCCCACAGAACACCCGGACAATCCGCTGCCGGATCTGCTTGGTCCTAACACTGTATACAACAGGATTGAGCACAGGAGGGAGCAGCAGATAGACATTGGCCATGAGAGTGTGCACTGTTGGTGACAAATGCTTTCCAAAGCGGTGAATCAGAGTCATGCCAATGAGAGGCACATAGAAGAGCAATACTGCACAGATATGAGAGAAGCAGGTGTTGAGAGCCTTGAGCCTCTCTTCTTGGGAAGCAATGCCCAGTACTGCCTGGAGGATTAGAAAGTAAGAAATCAAAAGGATGAAGGCATCTAGTACAATGATGAAGATCACAGCCAGCAGGCCATAGATGCTATTGACACGGGTGTCAGCGCAGGCAAGCCTTATGGCATCCTGATGGAGGCAGTATGCATGTGAAAGGATATTGGAGTGGCAGAAAGGTAGCCTTTTGATGAGAAAAGGCACAGGGAGCACTGCACCCACACTTCGTAGCAGGACTATTGCTCCAATCTTGCTGATGACTCCATGAGTGAGAATGGTAGCATAGTGCAAAGGGAAGCGGATAGCCACAAACCGATCAAAGGCCATGGCAACCAGAACACCTGATTCCACTCCCCCAAAGGTATGGATAAAGAACATCTGAGTAATGCAGGCATCAAGGGTTATTGAGCGCCAGTTGAACCAGTGAACACTAATCATGGTGGGCATGGAAGATAGTGAAAGGCTGAGGTCAGTGGCAGCTAGCATAGCTAGAAAATAATACATGGGTTCATGGAGACTTCGCTCAACCTTGATGACAATAAGGATGATGACGTTACCTAAGAATGTGGTACTGTAAAGAAGGCAGAGGGGCAAGGCCATCCAGAAGTCTTTCTCTGGCATTCCCGGAATGCCAGTCAAGGTGAAGGTCTGGTGGTTATCAGTAGTTTGGTTGAATGGTGACATAGTGGAATGAAAGTCTGACTGGGCAGAAAGAGAAGAATTTGTTAAGTCAAAGAGCTGCAGTTAGAATCAGTGGCAGTATGTTTTGAGACAGTAGCCTTAAGAAGGAGTGACTTCAATATTATTCTAATACCTTTATGTTCACAATGTGATACAAAAAATGATTTCCTACCCCATGAGGCAATAAATCAGTGACCACCATATGCTAAAATATACTTAGGAGAAACAAAAAAGAAAAAAAAAAACATCAATCAACACCTTCACCCAATAGGGATATAATTCTTCCAGAAACATCAAGGAGTTAGCTGACTTGCTTCCTTGCTAAGGAAGAATTTTATATTGTACATTTATGTGGGTAATTAACACTGATGCCAATAACCAGAAAGGAAATGTTAGCAAGCACAAATGTGACCAAGGGTTGTTCATAAACACAGATAGGCAGATGTGTGTATGTGTCTATATCTTCACTATGATCTTAAATTGTGGTGATTTAGACATAATGTTCAGTAGGACTAAATTTTTCCACCTGCATGATATGGGACAGAGGAAGAAAGATACTCTTTAAGGATTGTAAAGTTCTAACCTTCTGCATTCCTCGGAGTGTGTGGGTACTAAAAGGACCTGAACTTACAGCAGGTGGTTTCCCTGTCCCTCCATAGAGACTTCTCCTTCTCTGCATTCCATACTTCTGTGAGGCTATTCTAGTAAACTCCATCTTGAGTCACCAGAATCTGCATTTCTGGTGCATTTCTACTCTGAGTAAAGCCTAAATAGACCTGTCTGCCATTCTAGACATTAACGCCTAACACTTGCAGTGACAAAGATCAATATTAAAATCTTGGTGTCACACAGATCTCTTCTATTTCAACTATTTGCTATTATCTTGAAGAAGGTATATCCAAATGTACACCTGAGCTAATTACTTTTGGGGCCTGTCTAGCCACAATTGATAAGGGGTCAGGATTAAAGGAAAAGAACAGGACTATCATGGCTCCTAACATTGTTTTAGTTATGACTCTTAGGAGAATCTGATGGAGAGTCTCCCAAATAAGAATGTTCACACACACAAACACGCAAAGTTCTGCATAAAAATTAAGTGAATTTATATATTATTGAAAAGCATCTCAGGACCCATGTTAGAGAAAATGGAGTAGGAGCCTGGGTCACAACAAGGAGAAAAGTCACTGGACAAAACCCAAGGGGCAGAGAGCTCTGGATGCTTGGGCATGAATAGAGACCAGGCAGAGTTACTCCAGGTTTCTTGTAAGTCAATGGTCTAGTTCTACACTGCCCAATACTGTAGCCACTAGATATTTGTGCCTATTTACATTTAAATTAACATCAGTACCTTAGTTACACTGGCCACTTTTCAGGTGTTCAGTAACTTCATATGGTTAGTGACTCTTGAATTGTGTAGTACAAACATGGCAAGTTTCCATCATTGTAGAAAGTTCTACTGAAATTTGAAAAATTGGTCCTGCAGACTACAGATTTAAAGAATACCAACATTCTAGCTGACCTCTTGACAAATCTTAAATCCAGTTGGATTTGTGGACCTCTTACCTATATACTGCATAATATGTATCTCTTTACATACTTTTCTCTGTCTTTGCCTCTTTTCTGGAAACGTGAAGAAGAAAATAGCTTTAAAATTAAACACTCTGGAAATGGATCACCTAGGTTTAAATCCTGACTCTGTGACCTTGAACAAGTTACTTAATAATCTCTGCTTTATTCCTTACCTCTTTAAAATTAAAATGAAAATACCATGGATAGTTAAAGATCACTGAAAAGATCAATAGGGCATTTAGATGAGCACCAGGCAGAGAATCAACACTCAATAAAGGGTAGCTGTAATCAGTGTTCATCTGCTATCCATAAATTTTTTAATGTTTGGTTAACTGTGAAAACTATCCCTCAAGATGTTTATAAGCCATGGAATCTATTAATATGCTGCTAAGTTTATATACCTACTCATATGCTAGCTATATATTTTGATCAAATTCTATATTACCTAAATCTTTCCGCCCCTCAGCCAGTTTAGCCCAACACTGAAAATCTGTGGCTTGCAGATAGTGACTGTTGCAGTGCTCAAGATGGGAAATTCTATGGATTTATGCTCAGTGATTCTGCACTTAACTGTGAATGCTTACTATAAAGGATTTATTGGAAGCAGGTGCTAGATAAACCAGAGATGAAAGAATGATATGCTAGTAAGAGTCATGAGTAGTGACTATCAGTAAGAGGAAGAAAATAATAAGGATAATTGATTCTGAGGCACTAGAACCCCAAAAGCAACACCACACTGACCATCTAAGGAGCTCAATCCCAAAGACGAGCACAGTCCTTCCAGAATTTTCAAGAGGAGGATTACAAACTAGGCTATTTTACTTATTCATTTTTTTAAAGGAGAGAGCAGGGGATGGAGAGGGAGAGTCAGAGGGAGAGAGAGAATCTTAAAGAGGTTCCACACCCAGAGTGGAGCTCCACATAAGGCTTAATCTCACAACCCTGAGATCATGACTTGAACCGAAATCAAGAGTCAGAACTTTAATCAAATGAACTACCCAAGCACCCCCAAACTAGGCTCTTGATTCCTTAAGATCTAAAGAACTCAAAAAGAGCTTTTCATGTTTAAGTAATATATTGATTAATGGCTTCATATTTGTCAAATGCCTATTAAGTACTAGGCATGCCATGGTAATCAGAGGACCAAAGGAGCAACTTCTTTCCTTATCAAAGAACACATGAAACACAAGAGCAGAAACAGGAGTGGAATGTGTGCCTGGGGATGAATGACAACATGTTTTACAGAAGGGTCAATATGTCCAGCTTGTACCCCCAGCTGGTCTCAGCCTAACTCTGTCTCAGTCAATACCAGTGACAGACCAGGGATGGAATCAAACTTAAACTTTCCTCACAGCAAAAGGTCAGGAGCTTCTGCAACATATGAAGCATATGTGGGGCTGGAGGTGAAGAAGAAGATAGGCAACAGGAGTCTTTCTTTTCTATCACTGTGGAACTACAGTTCAATGCTCTTTTCCACTCAGGCAACCAAGTGGAAGAGCTATTCTCTGAAGGACAGGACTGAGCATAATATACTCTTTATTAAAGTGTCTGAACTACAGGCTGAAGCACAGTTCTGGCCTCTTGGATTTGTCCTTTGCAGGAGCCATGCACTAGTTTTCCACTTGGGGAAGGAATATATTTGCTATTTGCCTTGAGCTAGGACTGAGGGAAGGACAAAAATTTGCAGGCTTTTGTTTCTCTAATTAGCCTTTGGTAGAATAACCAACTCACCAATGAATTTTTCATACGTACAGTTCAAATTGTTATTTCTATTTTAATGAAAAAATGTAAAGGAAATGGAAAAATAATTCTTGCTGAAAAAAATTCTTTCTGCAACTGAGGATTCTAGGCTCTTTATAGATATATAGAAATCCTGAGCAATCACTTTATATGATGATGTAGAGAATGCAAAAGATAATAGGCAGGCATTTTAAATTATCTTACTTTATCTTATCTTATCTTACATTATCTTACTCCTTTAATAATAAAAAATCTAATATTTATTAAATGCTTATTTATGTTCCAGCCTCTGTTTTTAGCTCCTTACATATACTATCTCTTCTAATGACTAAAAAAAAAAATTTCTTATGAGAAAAGACCTTTTGCCAGTATGCATGAGAAAAACAAGAGTCAGAGAAGTTAATTAACTTAACTCAAATCCCAGAAATAAAACTTAAATCCAGGTGCTCTGAACATTATCCTATGAGGTTCTATTTAGTCCTATAGGAGATGATAAGCTTTTAGCCACAGGGACAACTTCTGCCATCAAATTCAAAGCCCGGACCAAACAGTACACTGGGCTTACCAGACACGATCTCCATGCCCACCATTCTGTCCTAACCTCTAAATATTTCTCTATGAAGATAAAGATAAAAGATATTTCTCTATAACTACAGTACCCTCCATTCTGTGAAAGCATCCTCAGAGAAAGCACTACCTGGGCCTCAGTTGTCTCCCAACTCACCCAAAGCCTAGTCTGGGAGATGAGAGTCATTTCTGATGGCCCGCATAGCAGTACAGCCAGAGATTTAAAACCAGCAGCATCCTAATCCAGAATTCCCTCTGAAGTGATCCTCTAGAGGCAAAGAATCAGTTCCTGGAGATGTCCCCAGGGCCAACAGCTATAATGACTAAGGTTTCTGAGTATTTTGGTCTTCTTTGTCTTGATCTCAGAGGACCTAGTTTTCCCTAATTCAAACTTGGGATGGCAACCATCCAAATACAGACTTCGCCTCAGTCCTGTGTGAATGGTACCTCACTAACTATACCAAAATGCAAATATACTTTAGTGCCTAATCTTTAAAATTCTCTCTAAAAGAGAGAGAGAGAGAGAGAGAGGAAGGAAGGAACAAAGAAAAAAAAAAGCCAGCAAGAAAGAAAAAAAGATAAAATGTAAAAGAAAAGCTCATTCATGAATACACATGCCTTCTAGTTGGGATCCTCTCATTCCTTCCTCAGCTTCCCAGTAGAGCCTTTCAGTGCTGTGGTCTGTAGTCTCCGTTTCCATGCACTTCCCATTCTATTTGCAGTTCACTTTAGTGAGAGTTTTTTCCCACACCACTGAAAGCATCTTTGCAGGTGTCATCAACAGCCTGCTTATTGCTAAACCCAGAGAATATTCCTCACCCTACTCTCCTTTCAGCAGGATTCAGAACAGTGGAAAATTGCCTCCATATCAAGTTACTTTTATTACTTAATTTTTTTTTTTGGTGACACCACGTTTTCCTCCTGTTTTAATTTCCACTCTTCAATATGCTTTGATGGCTTATCTTCCTCCTACATCACTAAATGTTAATGTGTCTCTTATTTGGTTTTTTGCCCTATACTTTAACCCCACTCTCACTGAATGATATTATCAAATCCTATTGATTTAATCTCTCTATATATCGATTTGATGAGTTTTAGTAAATTTATATAATTGTGAAACTATTACCCCAAAACAGTCTTAAAAATTCCATTACAGGGGCGCCTGGGTGGCTCAGTGGGTTAAGCCGCTGCCTTCGGCTCAGGTCATGATCTCAGGGTCCTGGGATCGAGCCCTGCATCGGGCTCTCTGCTCAGCGGGGAGCCTGCTTCCTCCTCTCTCTCTCTTCCTGCCTCTCTGCCTACTTGTGATCTCTCTCTGTCAAATAAATAAATAAAATCTTTAAAAAAAAAAAAAACTTCCATTACATAAAGAGACTCCTTGATGGTGGTTTGAGGTCAGCCCTGGGTCAGTCTCCAGCTTCAAGAAATCAGAGATATGCTCTCTATTTTTAGAGTTTGCCTTTACTAGAAATTTCATATAAGTAGAATCATAAAATATATTGTCTTTTGTATCTGGCTTCTTCCAGTTAACATAATGTTTTGAGTTTTACACATGTTGCTAAATATAGCTTGTTCCTTTTCCTTCCTGAGTAGTATGTCATTGTATAAGTAAAATATATTTATTTACTCATTTGGTAGTTGAAATACATTTGGGTTGTTTACCACTTTTGATTATTATGAATAATGTTGATACAAATATTAGCATATAGTCCTTGAATGGACATGTTTGGGCAGATACCTAGAAAAGGAATTACTGGGAAGTATGATAGGTGTTTCTCTAATTTGGAAGAAAATGCCCAGCTGTTTGTGGCTGAACCATCTTATATCACATCACCAATGCATAAGGATTCAGTTTAATGTAACTATTGATTTTGTTAGATTTACATCTGTCATATTGATATTTGTTTTTTATATGATCCCATCTTTTTTGGTTCTTTTCTCCTTTATTGTCTGCTATCATGTTAAGAGATTTTTATTGTACTGTTTTAAGGGTTGACTGCCTTTTTCTTTTTTTCCCCAGAACTTCGAATATGCCGTTTGACTGATTTCCAGCCTCCTTTTTTTTTTTCCTGATAAAAAGTCAGGAATTATTTCAAGCTTTTTAACCTGTAACTTGATTAGTCATTTTTTTTTAAGATTTTATTTATTTATTTGATAGAGAGAGTTCACAAGAGGGCAGAGAGAGAGGAAGGGAAGCAGGCTCCCTGCCAAGCAGAGCGCCCAATGTGGGGCTCGATCCCAGAACCTAGGATCATGACCTGAGCTGAAGGCAGAGGCTTTAACCCACTAAGCCACCCAGGCACCCCTTGATTAGTCATTTTCTTCTGCCATTATCAGTCTTGGATTTTTGGCAGTTAAATTATGATGTTTCTACATGTTAATATCTTTATATTTATTCTAATTAAGGTTTCTTGATCTTCTTGGACATTTTTTTTGTTGTTAAATATATAAAGTTTTTAACATTGTGCATCTTCAAATATTGATTCTGTTACTTTGCTCTCTTCTTCTGGACCTACCAATATACATATGTTGGATTGTCAATGTTGTCCCACAAATATCTGAGACTCTGTTTTTCTTCAATATTTTTTCTCTATATTATTTGAACTTGAGACTTCTCCATTTGTCTTCAAATTCACAGATTCTTCCTTCCCCTTCCTCAAATCTGCTGAATCCATGTGTTGATTTTTTTAAACTTCAGTTTATTATAATTTTTAAAATTCTTTTCTTTCTTTCCTATTGTTCCCTTTCATGTATGGAGTTTCCTTATTCATTCAATCATTTACCATTGTATTTTCTTAATTACTTGAACACAATTTTCTTTAATTCTTTGAAGGTATTTATAATAGATTCTTTGAATTATTTGTCTGCTAAAATCAACATGTGGGTCCTTTAGGAGTCAGATTCTATTAATTGCTGTTTTTCCTGATTATGGTTCAAACTTTCCTATTCCTTTGTAAGTCTCAGAGGTTTGTTTGTTTGTTTGTTTTGAAAGCTAAATGTCTTAAATATTATAGCATAGCCACCCTAGGTTCTTAATTGTTTTTTAAAGGGTTGCTGTGTTTTTGTTATTCTTTTCTTTTTGTTAACTTTTACTAACTTCTTAATTTAAACTGTGGCATTCTCATTCCCACAAGAAATCTCTCTTGCTAAGTACAGCCACTGATATGTCTTCTCAGATTACTTTTATTTCATTTATCAGCCTGACTTCTATGAGTTGCCCATGTGTCTGCATATCTTGGTGACATGCCAATAAACCTTAAGCCAGAAACACTTAGGTGATTGATTTGCATGCTATTTGGGGAGCATACTTAATCAATTAATTCTCAAATACCCAATTACTTTTACTTTCTAGCAGGTTTTCTTAGGTTTCACCAATGTGTTTGTAGTTTCTTAGAAAGCCAGTGGTGCATACAAAGATATTGAGCCCTTCCATGACAGCAATTTCCAGGTTCTCGCTGTTGAATTTCTCTCTGGAGCCCTAACTGCAAACTGAAACTACCAAGGTTGGGTTTATTTCCTAAGAAGTTTGATATTTCAGCTAACAAAGTCTCTTTTTTTTGTCTTTTCTCTCCACCTCAAGTTGAGGCTGCACCCTGGCGTACAGCTGTTGGTTTTTAGCAGACTCCAACCTGGTTAAACTACGTAGCAAAAAAAAAAAAAAAAAAAAAAAAAAAGTCAAGGGTGAGAGAATGGTGTCCTTACCTGCAGCTATGGCAGAAACACCTTTTTCTGATGGAAAACATGACATTATGTTTGATGCTGATATAAATAGCCAAGTAGAGGGTAAAAACTTTATGGTAAGGAAGAGTGATTAAAAAAAATTTGTTGCAATGATGTTCTTGAGGAGACACAGGAAAAATATAGTGCAAAATTGGAAGAACTGGCTTTAGGAAAGAGCATGACTATTTCATCTAACTTATATAAGGTAACTGAGAAATTAGCATACATTTGACTCTCCTAGTTAGGCGAGTAAATGTAATTTAGGGCACTGGGTATTGTTTTCTGATTGTTTCACTTTTCTTAATGAAGTAGGAAGTGAAGTCAGCAACAAAGAATAAGGATTTGGGTAAAATGTAAGGGAGTAGGAGAAGAGTCATTAAGTATGATCGAAAGCACAGAAGGAGTTATGTGAGCTATTTGGTATGAGTCAACATGGTTGTGTGATTTCCTCTAGCTCACGGGAGTGTATAAATTCAGATGGGGACATGAGGTACTAGCCAGACTTAACCAGAAGTCCTTTATAACAGATGACAAGGAAATGTTGAATGAATAGGAGGTTTCATGACTTTCTCTAAGATCAAACAGCTGAAAATTAAACCTGGTTTTAAGCAAGGTATATCAGACTTCACAGATTCTACTCTTTCTGCCAAACTTTGCCATTTTGTATCTGGAAAGGCAGATCCTTGATAATGTAGAGCTCCAGATAATAGGAAATTCTGATTGTTAGGATAATCTGGGAGTCCATTTAGAAGAGGTTAGGCTAGAAGCAGCATCAGTTTCTATAGATATGACTGAGGCAAATCATAATGTCCTCAGAGGAGTTAAGTCACCAGTTAAAAGACTCAGAAAGTTTGCAACAAGCACTTTGTGTGTGTGTATTTCTGTTTATAAAAGTACTTGTAAGAGATTGGGAAGCATTAGTACTCTCACAAACTTGAAAATCCTTAAGGGCAAAGCTTACTTTGTCTTTTAACTACTTACCCTTAATGGCATGGGGTGCTTAAAGATAGTTTAAAAAGAATAAAAACTCATCTATAGAAATTATACATATACACATATCACATGTAGGATCATGTAAAACTAATAAATATACAGACAATCATAGATTTCTAAACATAGTCACAAACTCTTGTGTAAAAATATGCAGAAACACTTATCATAAAGCACTAGTTCTTAATGTTTATTGAATAGGTGGTCTCCCATAGGTTGTAAAACACACTGGGAAAGAAATGGGTTTAGAAACCAAAAATACAATGAAATAAAAAATACAATAAAATAAACTCCTACAATACATTCTCTAATTTGCCTGGGAAAAAGCATCATCATAAGAATTATTTATATCTGGCTTTTGTTTTCTGCTGTTATAATGTAAATATGCCTATGAAGGAAAATAAATGAGATCAAAAGGGCCATGAAGAGATGGTGGATAGGGTCTGTGGATAATTTAAGGACTCAACACACAAAAGCAGACATTGATGGAATAACTAGCTGTTTCTGTAATTTTGAGAATTACCTCAATGATGAAAAAGTATCATTACAGAAAAGTTCATTAAAACAAATGAAAGAAATATTTAGTAAATTTAAATAACAGCTCAAGAAATCAAAGAGTACAACAAATTCAGAGAACGTTGTTCTCTATGTTTCTGAGGGAGTCAGGCAAGCCTTCTTTCCATCCCAGAACAACACATAGACCCCAGCCCTATTTCAGGGTAAATCACAACAGTATGCCATCAATGAGACTGAGACTGGTTTTGGAGTTAGAAGATCTGGACCAACATCCGGCTGGAATCCTAGAACTTATTTAGTGGTTCAACATGAGACAAATCGTTTTATATATTTTATATATTTTATATATATTCTATATATATATAGAATATATATATTCTATATATATATTATATATTTATATTTATTTACATATTTAATATGTATTTACTACATATATACAAGTATTTTAATATAATATGTGTGCATGTGTGTGTAAGAGAGAAGTTTCTTCTTCAAACTTGGCTGACAGAGTGCAAATAAAATGAAAACAAAATTTGAGATTTGTTGGCAAAAGAAAGGACAGTTTGACTGATGAAGGAAGGGTTTGGACTCCTTAAGGAAATCATGACAGAATAGCCCAGAGGCTAACAACACCCCTGAGGGATGTTTTCAGAGGAGTTGTGAAATTGTTATAGAGTTGTGATAGTTCCAGACACCCCCAGAGGTTTGAGAAGTCTTCATAAGTGCTCTGTTTGCTAACCTCAGGAAAGGAAGGAAGTTAATTCTGAACTGAAGCACAGAGGTTGATACAGGTAATAAATTAATCTTAAAATATTTTTACATGCCTTCTACATGGCAAGCACTGTGTGGAATTATTTATGTACATTATTTCGTTAGATCATTATAGAAATTCCAGTGAGGGAAATGATAAGAGCAGATGACAAGAGTCTAGGTAAGAAGAGGTGGAAAAAATAAGTATATATGTTGTTATTAGGGACAGAAGAAGACATATACCATAGGAGAGAAGCTAGTGCATGGAAAGAATGAAAAGAAGATCAGATGGAAGTACAGGAACTGGGAGCTAGAAAAAGAGGGTCCTGAACGTTAGAGACAATGAAAAAGAGAAAGGAGAATAGAGATAGGAATGAGGGGAAAAGAAGATGAGGTAAAACACATTTGGATAAAGAAAGACAGTCAAGGGGTGCCTGGGTGGCTCAGTGGGCTAAAGCCTCTGCCTTTGGCTCAGGTCAGGATCTCAGGGTCTTGGGATCAAGCCCCGCATTGGGCTCTCTGCTCAGCAGAGAGCCTGATTCCTCCTCTCTCTCTGCCTGCCTCTCTGCCTACTTGTGATCTCTGTCTGTCAAATAAATAAATAAAATCTTAAAAAAAAAAAAAGAAAAACAGTCAAAAACACTGGAAACAAGAATCGGGAAAACAAGAATCATCATTTCCATAGAAAAACTGTACTTCTACAGGCCCTGGGGACTTCAAGAATATCAAAGATTTTTCAAGTCTTTCCAAGAAAAACATCCATGTGGAATGAGCGAACTGATTCTTCCCAAGTGAAAACCATCAGAATTGCCTGAGATGAGGGATCAGCAGACCCAAACATGTGAAGGACTCTCCCTTAACATGGAAAGAATTTTAAAAGCCCCTTCCTAAAGGAGTAGCCAAAGGGTTAGACAGACAACACGAAGTGCTATGTTTAGATCTGAGCATTGTAATATATTGTGAGAGAGATCTGGAGTTTGTTTGCAACATATAACACAACCTTTGTAAGTGGACCACACTATCTCTCAAGGATTCCTCGGTGTCCAAGAGATCAGAATCTGCAAAAAAACCTTTTTCATAGTGCTGTCCCCCAAACAGCAATTCCTCAACTCACAGCAGCATGAAAAGAAGGAGCAGAGAAGCCTACATGGTCATGTGCATATGGCAAGTTCTTGAGATTTTTTCTTTCTCATTTCCCATAAGAGGCACCTAGGAGAGAACAAAGACACCATGGTATCTTTCAAAGGCTCCTCATTTATGGTTTTTTGTTGTTTTTTTTTTAATCTGTGCTATTTTAGAAAAAGGGCTTTCTCTCTTGGTTAATGATCCTCAACCCACATGCAAATGATCAGAGAGGAGTTTGAGAATTTATAAGACTTCTGAAAAAAAAATGACATTCAATCACCCGTATTAATTTACTTTTTCATTCCTTCATTTAACACATTAACACAATAACACATTATTTTATTCCTTCACTTAAGCAGATACTAATATATTCCTAATATGTGGTCTATTAAGTGATGAGCATACAACTATTCCTTTCTTTTGGGGAGTTTAACTTCTAACCATCAAGAGGGGTATTAAACAAATACTCATGCAATATTTAACTATTTCCACTTAGGAGAAGGAAAAGCCCAGAATGTGAAAACAACATAGTTATGACTTAAGGACTCTTTAACTACTCTGAGAACTTGGAAAAGGGTAACTTAGGAAGGACAGAAAGGCTTTGATATGCAAAGAGGAGCTGTTTGAGAGGTGAAGAAAGGTGTAAAAAACATATGTGGAAATCCTGTATCAGAAAGTATCTCAGTAGGATCCAGGAACTTAAACACTGTAACTCTGGCTGGACTGAAGAGACCAAAGGGGAGAGATAGGATGTGATTTGGTGTGGGAGCAATAGATAGGAGTAGGAGCTGAATCATGCTGTTATCTTGAGGGTTAAGGCAAAAATTTGAGACTCTGTTCTAGGTACAATATAAGCCCTTAAAGGAGCCTTTACTTGTGATGAATAAATCATACTCCAAATCCAAAAAGTTTATTCAGGCTTCAGAATGAAGAATTACTGGCATGGGCGCTACAAGATGGAGGATAATCAGGGAGACTGGGAGAAATGGGGTATACTATGTATTGACTGTACAAAAGACAGAGAGGGGATACTTATTTCCTACGTTTTAGAGGCAAGTGTGAAATTGGTTAAATGTTGTTTTGATAAAGAAGAAGTTTTAAGAATGACCTCAAGTTTCTGGTGATTCTCAAATTAAAAATCCTGTAAGTGGCTACTTTCCTATACTATGTGTGGTTCTTTCTAGGCCACCTTTATTATAGGTTCCTTGCCATTTTAAAATGAGGTTATGCAATGAATCTTGGAACCCTGAAAAAATAAAATAAAAAAAAATAAAATGAGGTTATGGAAAATTATAAATTGTTAAAGTTTGTGAAGATTAAATATTAATTTGAAGAGTTTTATCACTAATGTGTTATTTATAAATGTTGGCCATCATAAATACAGTGATAGAGACACAAAGGCATGTGGAAAAATATACACACACATATATGTGAGCATATAAGACTGTATATGTGTGTACACACATACACACACACAGATTTGTATGAATATGGGCTTGTGATGGCAGTAGAATTGTGTGTAGGTATTTGTGTGGTAGTAGTGGTGTGAGTTTAGTGGGTTTTTTGATTATTTAGCAAAATGCTTTACACTATTAAGCCCTTGGGTGCTGATGCTTCATCTCATGTGATTATCTAGGAAGCAAAGGGACAAAGTGATATAAAAACCTCCTAGACTCTGTTTCCAA
Source organism: Taxidea taxus jeffersonii (assembly GCA_003697995.1). Lineage (NCBI taxonomy): Eukaryota > Metazoa > Chordata > Mammalia > Carnivora > Mustelidae > Taxidea > Taxidea taxus. The sequence goes on along the minus strand of ML103838.1, from coordinate 40,941 downwards.
CATAACTGCCCCCTCTGCTGTTTCTCTTCTATATTCATAAAACCATTTACCTATCTTCTATGAAAATATATTTTCAATTTAGGAGCTACAAGCCAAATGGGAGAGTCCAGCCCCAAAGTGACAACATGACAATGAACTCAAATGCATCACATGCCAACCACCACAGTTTCATTTTAACAGGTATCCCTGGGATGCCAGACAAAAATGCATGGATGGCCTTTCCCCTGGGATTTCTCTACACACTAACTCTCCTGGGAAATGGTACCATCTTGGTTGTCATCAGAGTAGATGAGAGTCTCCATGAGCCTATGTACTACTTCCTCTCCATCTTGGCTCTCACTGATGTTAGTCTCTCCATGTCCACCTTGCCCTCCATGCTCAGCATCTTCTGGTTTAATTCTCCTGAGATTCCCTTTGATGCATGCATTACACAGATGTTTTTCATCCATGGATTTGGAGTGGTGGAATCAGGAGTACTAGTGTCCATGGCTTTCGACAGATTTGTGGCCATCCGAGACCCATTACGCTATGCTTCTGTCCTCACCCATGGCATCATTGGAAAGATTGGAATAGCTGTCCTCACCCGGGCAGTCTCTGTGGTCTTCCCTGTTCCTTTCCTTATAAAGCGGCTACCCTTTTGCCATTCCAATGTCTTGTCTCATTCATACTGTCTCCACCAAGATGCAATGCGGCTAGCCTGTGCCAGCACCCGCATCAACAGTCTCTATGGACTCATCATAGTCATCTTCACATTGGGGCTGGATGCCCTCATCATTCTCTTTTCTTATGTGCTCATCCTGAAGACTGTGCTGGGCATTGCTTCCAGAGACGAAAGGCTCAAAGCCCTTAACACCTGTCTTTCTCACATCTGTGCTGTGCTCCTCTTCTATATTCCTCTCATTGGTGTCACCATGATCCACAGATTTGGAAAGCATTTGTCACCAGTAGTACACACACTCATGGCCAATATCTATCTGTTACTGCCCCCTGTACTCAATCCCATTGTCTATAGTGTGAAGACCAAGCAGATACGGAGGCGGATCATAAACATGTTCCGGAGAAAAATGAACAGGACCTAGGGAAATGGAGTCAAGTATAAGGTGCAGCAGTTTCAGCAGTTTCAATGCAGCCAAATTATGTACATCTAGTAAAATGTAAGGGTGGGCAGGGCTTGTGGGTGATGATACAACACTGGTCATTCTTGTTCTGTATATACTCCATTTTGAAATGTAAACATTTTGATATCTGGTATCACATACAAAATCTAATTTAATTAAACTATAATTTTTCTTCTTTGAAACTAGAGATGAGCATCAGTAATGATAAATTATCACCTGCTTATCTAGATAACACTTAGGAGTATTTACCCATATAACATGAGGTAATATTTTCTTTAATTATCAGTTAAATAATAATTACATAAAGAAGGATTCTGGAAGCCCAATAGCACTACTGAAGGGTTGGGTCTCTGAGATATTGTTTTGTTTTGTTTTTTCTTTAAAATAGAGCAAAGGAAACTGTTACAAAATCAAATAGCATTTATGTTTTGGTATTTATGGAGTAAAGAGTACCAACAACAAAATTAAAACAGACACATATGTGGTTACTTAATTTACACCTTTTCTTTTAAGGGATATCCCTTCTTTACAGATTTGTAGTAGTCCTAGTTTTCTGCCACATGCTTAATACATGCTTAGTAGAATGAAGGGTGTTCTGCCTTTACTCTTTTGATGCAGTATGGGTAAAGTGTATTTTACTGTTTACTAGAGGATCCAACAAAACTTGACCAAGTAAAATTACTCCTGGGCGTTTTATGAGGACAAGTGAAAACTTTCAGCACTGGGAAGAACTTTAAGAAAACAGTGAGGGTGGTGAGTAGGGTGATGGGGTAACTGGATGATGGACATTAAGGAGGGTACTGGATGTAATGAACAATGGGTGTTTTATGCTGCTGATGAATATGTAAATGTTACCCCTGAAACTAATAGTACACTCTATGTTAACTAAATTGAATTTAAATAAAAACTTAAAAAAAAAAGCAGTGAACACATGTGTTGAGAATGAGTATATCAAATGCAATGTGATTTGGCATTGATGCTGGTGCCTGTTTTAGTATTTTATTAATTATTAAGCAATGAATTTGCTGGGAGGATTACTTGTTCATTCAGTGAATATGCATTTAACCCTAGTGAAATGCCAGTCATGTTGCTAGACCTGGAAATACAGAGAAAAATGTACCAATTTACTGCTTAATCCTTAGCACAGTTATGTGAAAAGAACTATATATACAAGTCAAGTAGGTATTACACTACAATATCATATTTATTAATAGTAATGGATAATGATATCTGCCTTTAAATACCTTTAAAAAATATTTTATTTATTAAGAGAGCTAGAGCAAGCAGGGGGATGGGGCAGAGGGAAAGAGAGAGAGAAAGAATCCCAAGCAGACTCCACACTGAGGAGCCCCACACAAGGCTCAAGCTCATGACCCTGAGATCATGACCTGAGCCGAAATCAAGAGCTAGACGCTGAGCTAACTGAGCTACTTAGGTGCCCCTGCCTTTAGATATTTTAATATCCTTGCAAAAATCTTTGAGAGTAGGTGTTAGCAACATTTTACACATGGGGAAATAAGATTTAGAATAGTTAAGTAACTTGCTCAAGTTAAACAGTTTCTAAGTGTCAGAAGTAGATTTAAATTTGGATCTGTTGATTCTAAAGCTTGTAAAGTGAAACTTAATCCATGTCTCAGGGTTTCCTAGGCTTACAAACAAATTCCATGAGGAGGGAATGAAGCAGTGATTCTAAGACACAGCTGCATGAGAGATAAACTAGTAATCAATATTGTCAAAACCTTATGGAAGAAGTTCACCTTGCCAAGACAGAAGTAAACAATGGGAATTCCTTGAAAATGGTTGGTTGGTATAGAATGCAAATATCAGCCAAGGCCTCAGTATTGATATTACCTAAATGGAAACCATGAATCCCATACAGAACACTTTATAATCAGTTCGCCTACAAGGAGAAAATAATATATATAACTTTGATTTGTATTTAAATTTATCTCAGTCTTCAAAAATGTTTATTTTTCTTAATGTGTTACCATATAAAATTATTCAATAAATAAATATAAAATATAAATATATTAGGGAATATCCTTTTTTTCTTTTCCTTATACAGATACACAACCAAAAACTTGAAAACTATCACTCTAGACTAAGGATAAAAGAGAACTACCATGAGAGGTCTTTACAAAGTTCACACACTGTGATAAAAGAGGAAATTAGCTGAAAGTTCCCTTTGAATACCGTTAGCCTTTGATTCTCTGGTGGGGCCATGAAGTGGCAAGATCAAAAGTCTAAATTCTTTACGAGCAATTGACTCACATACTCCACATCTGAACAAAGCTACACCTCTGTGTCACACACAGAAAATCCCACCTCTGGCTCCTACAGTCTGACTTTTGTGCCCATTAATATATGAAAGGTGTTTTCCATGGCTCAGATCTCTTTCTAACAAATCAAGCATTTTCCACCTCAATCCTCCCTCAGTTTAAATTATTTGGGCAAATTACAAATATTTACCATCCCTGCTTTTTAATCTCTTCGCTGATTTCATGACATCTCACATCTCCTACTGCTACCTCCTCTTTCTTCACCTGCTTTCACTTCTTCGTCTCCCACAGGATGTGGGTATTTCTCAGTTTCCCCCAGGTCACTTGACTACCTCAGTAAATCTCTTCTGCTAAGATGGCTTTAAAATACAACCCAATGGATCTCTCCCTCTTCTCTCCCTCATGATCTAAATTCATTCTTAATTGCCCTTGCATAATCTCTATGTGGAGTCCTTTTTTAAAGATTTATTTATCTATTTGAGAGAGAGAGAGAGAGAGAGCACATAGAGGGGGAAGGGCAGAGGGAGAAAGAGATCTCAAGCAGAACATGGAGCTCAGTGTAGGGCTCCATCTCACAACCCTGAGATCATGACTGGACCTGAAATCAAGAGTCGGATGTTTAATCAACTGAACCACCCAGCTGTCCCCACTCTTGTGGAGTTTTTTATACACCTCAGTTACCATAGAATCTTTAACTCTTGCTCTTTCCCATAGTAATCACATTCTAGTTCTTTCTTTAAAGGTATAAACATGCTCCATTTATACTACATTCAAAAAATACTGACACATATTCAGAAACTCAGTCCTTGATTCTTTCTTTGATTTGCATGTGTCGTCGATGCCCACAATAATCAATCTGGTTTGGTCCTCTTGCAAAAGTAGGATACAGTTTTGTTGGTCAAATTATGGAGTAGAATGAGGAGAGAACCTTTCTAAGGAGGAAGAAAACAGCACAGGAGACAATATGTCAAACTACATGTTTAACTACATCTCAAAGTAAGCTGTCTTAGAAAAATTTAATTTGAATTATTTTGTAGCCCTATGTCTAATTCAAACACATAAGAATAAAAGATGCATCTTATTTTTTTCTACTAAATCAGTATTTTGCAAATTGTATATGGTAAATTAATTTTGAGGGTTTTTTTCTTAATTCACTTCATCCTAGTCCATTCTCTCACTGCCCCTCCAACTGGACCTGCTCTTCCTCCCCTCATCACACCAGAAGCCACAATCACACTTCAAGTACACCCTGTTTGCCTTCCTGGGAAACCCCACATTCTACCCACTCAGACCAGGAAAAAGAAATTGCACCCATATAATTTTATTGTATTGTATACAAAACCTTGTGCTTTGGTGGCACTGCAAAATCAAATTGCTATAAAAATTTTCAAATTTTCTCCCTTTCTTTACTTGCCTCATCACAGACAGGTAACAGACAGGGCATGACACTTTCCCTCAAAGGGATGCTCTAATACCAAATAAAATGACATGTAAAAGGCTCTGGCACTGTGTCTTTTTGCTTAGTGGGCAGTCTACAAATACAAGTTCTCTTATTCCCTTATCTTCAATATTCTTAGACACTCCTTATAATTGCACAGAACCTCATGTTTACCAATAGTTGTACTCATATGATTAAACTTAATTTCATAACAACACTGGATTCCCAGGTAAGAGAATACCCGGTGTCACACCACAGAAAAGCTAAACCTTAATCTTTTGATCTCAAGTTATACAACATAGTTGGCCCTGCTCCATTGTACACATTTATATTCATAATCCTAAAATTTGATCATTTTTCTGATTCATGTTTTAATAATAAGGTATTCTCTTACTATTTAATGAGTATAGTTTATTTCTCCCCTTTTAAGCGAATTGAGGTCATTCCTAATTCTTGAGTGAGAATGTTAAATTAATTTGGTGAGCTTTGATTTAAAAGGTATTGAACTCATGGCCTATTTGTGTTCAGAAGAGTTATTTAAAAATTGAATTAACAATATTCCCTTCAGCGGCTATATGCCAAAAATGCAGGGCTATAGGACAGTACACTGAACAGTTCCTATAAATGTCACTCATCCTATACTAAGCAAAGAACAATTTGGCACAGGAAAAGGAAAGTATGCTCTGAGAGCAGAGAAATCTCTTTCTCTCTCTCTTTTTTTAAGATTTTATTTATTTGACAGAGAGAGAGATCACAAGTAGACAGAGAGCGTGGGAAGCAGGCTCCCCCCTGAGCAGAAAGCCTGATGGGGGCTCGATCTCAGGACCCTGAGATCATGACCTGAGCCAAAGTCAGAGGCTTAACCCACTGAGCCACCCAGGCACCCCAGCAGAGAAATCTCTTTTTGTCCAATTCAAATCACACAGAAAACATGAAAAATATAAACCTTTATTTCTCATAGTCATAAATGAACCTTTACAGAATAGATTCCTTCTCTCTCAAACTGGCAGAACTTAACCCTCTGCAGTAATCTTGCTTTGAACAAATATTTGGATGATTTTCTTTTGTATCTCCTTGGTCTTCACAGTATAGACTATAGGGTTCAGCATAGGAGGTACAAGAAGGTAGGCATTAGCCATGAGGGCATGAGTCAGTGGTGAAAGGTGCTTTCCAAAACGATGAATGACAGACACTCCAATAAGTGGAACATAGAAGATGAGTACAGCACAGATGTGTGAAACACAGGTGTTGAGTGCCTTCAGCCGGCCCCCCCCTGAGGCAATGGCCATTACTGTTCGGAGTATGAACACATAGGAGAGGAGGATGGAGAGGGAGTCAGTACCCTTGGTGAAGATGACAGCAATGAGGCCATAAAGACTGTTGACCCGGGTGCTGGCACAGGCAAGGTGCATGACATCTTGGTGGAGGCAGAAGGAGTGGGAGAGAACATTGGAGCGGTAGAAGGGAAGTCGTTTGATGAGGAAAGGCACAGGGAAGACCACACACACTGCCCTTGTCAAGATGACTGCCCCTGTTCTGCAGACCACACCATTGGTTAGGATGGTGCCATACCTGAGCGGGTTCCAGATGGCTACCACCCGATCAAGGGCCATGGCCACCAGCACGCCAGATTCAATGGCGGAGAAGGTGTGAATGAAGTACATCTGAACAAGGCAGGCATCAAAGGCAATGGACTTATGGTTAAACCAGAATATGCCTAGCATAGAGGGTAAAGTACAAAGGGCAAGCCCCATGTCTGCCAATGCCAGCATGCACAGAAAATAGTACATGGGGATATGCAGGGATGATTCAGACTTGATGGTAGAGATGATGACACCATTGCCAAAGAGAGCAATGACATATATAGCACCCAATGGGACTGCCATCCAGTAATACATTTGTTCAAGCCCTGGAATTCCAGTTAAGACAAAGTGAGGGTGTTGGAAGTAAGAGTGGTTACTATCTGCCATGAAGCCAGTGTGACACAGGCATGAGGAGGGTGCCTGTGGGATCCTGATGAGTGACTTCCTAAAAATACAGTGATATAGCAATATGTTAGAATATGTTTCACTCCTGGGAGTGAAACAATTTTATTTTCACATGGGTGGGGGGGGTATAAGAGAGGACTGAATCCCAAAATTACTATTCCACGGTGTATCCTGTTGAGGAAGATTCTACTGGCTGAGGGGAAAAAGACTCACCCAACTACAAATAAGTCACATTCACATTTACTTTTCCATCTCTTATAATTTTTGAATAATTTGACCTCTGGTCCTCAATTCTTGAATATTTTGCCTCCAGGCTGTTTATATCTCTGGCTGAGCCATGCTCATGATGAATCAAAAATCACATTGTAACTGTTTTTGAAGTCTCCTACAAGATCCTCTTTGAAAGATTTCTGATTTCCCAGCCTTAGCCAGGACATTTTCTCTTTTTCTACTGAACATCCATTTCTTCACACTGCTCTTATGAAAAAGAGCTAGCTGTTGGTTCAAATATCTGGCCTATTAGATTGCAGGATATATTTCTTTCCAAAAACTATTATTTTAGTTTTTGTCTGTTTTAGTGATTTTTGAGAAATAAAATGTTATATTTCTCAAATAACTGTAATAAAAAGTGGAAAGGAGAGAAACGTTTAAGAGGTGGACAAATAAAGGGGAAAATAAAATAAGGTAGAGGGAGGGAAGGAGAGAAGAGAAAAAGAATAAATAGAGGAAAACAGAGATTCAAAGAGCAGCAGAAGTAAAAGTTTATCTATTTCACATTTTATAATAAAAAAAACTGAAGCCTAGGTAAAGAAACAACTTACCCTCAGTCAAATACCTAGTTAGTAGCAAAGCGGATAAGAGAGAGGGAAAGGTACAGCCTTGTTGAGGAATATTACAGTTAAGTGTCATGGGAGTTTGAGGGTTCAAGTAAAAAAGACCAAGTCAAAGTTAGATCTCTTGGCCAAGGTGCTTACTCCCTAATACTGATCCTTAGGTTTTGTTCTTTATCTATGTTTCCCAGGACCTAGAAAACAGGAGGAGTTCAAGCTAAACTCCTAAAGATTAGGCTTTTAGATCCCAAGTTCTTCCTCTGAAGAACTTGACCCTCCAATGTTCATACTGCCACATATATGGGAAAACAGACTAAGTGTTCTGTATCTGCCCCCAGGCTACCATAAGCTAATGGCCTTGTTATAGATCCTAAATTGTAGGAGCAGGTGAACAATAAAATAAAACTATAAAATTCTCTCTTCTGTGAGTAACAGCAAACAAACAAAAAACACACTTCTACCAGTCTAGGGAAACTTCCAAGTTATCTAGCCAATCTAGGATATTTGTAGATGATAGAATAAGATTAGGACTGGCCTTCAAAGGAAAGGCTGACTCTTCATTATACCAGGATGAATGATAGCTATAGAGAATCTGAGGAAACAGGGAAACAGAAAAACCCTCCTGATGTAGAGATTAATTATAAGCACACCTCACTTGACAGTAGAGCCATAAACTCTTATCAAGGGGGAAATTCCCAAACTGCAATCATTCTAGGGTTCTAAATGGAAGTAATTTTAAAAGTCCAGTGTCTAACCAATATAGAAACAGTTATTCAGTGTTCTACAGGTGACACGTATCTTTTGCCTACCTTAGTTCCATCAACTAGGAGTTCCCTACACTTTAAGGCAATGCATTTATCAGAGAATCAGCTATCTATCCACCTAATAGAAAAAAGTGACCTATTACCATGAGGTTAAAGAAGTTATCTTCACATCTTTCCCTTAAAGGTGTGAACGAGAAAGAGGACAAGAACATAGGTTATGGAGTGCTTGGGTTCGAGAAAGGAAAGATAAAGGGACAGGAGAGAAGAGGTTGGGAAAAAATTAGAAACAATTAGAAACTTCAGTGATGGTATCTTAAAATAGTCTGTTGATAGGCCAACTTTATCCTCTGATTTTTCTCTAAAACTTACCTAGTTGCTGAGAGTATCCTTAACTGGAAGAGGATCTTGAGCAGCCTAAGACTCGCCTGGCAAAACCGTTGCCACTACCCACATGAGGACTTTTATTTCTTGCACTGCTCCAAAAGCCCTCCTCCTACTACACTAGGGAGAGTTTCATGGGTCAATGAGCAGGGTTATTCCCTGGAGCTTCTGAGATTGAGGAGGTCTCCCTAGGGCTGTAAAATCACCTCCTAGATATTCATGTCTGGGATATGAGATAGTATTGAGGAGGCTAGTAGAAAAAGGTGTTTGTTTGTGTGTATGTGTGTGGAGGAGTTCAGTTTCAGAGGCTGCTTATCACTCAGTCATGGTCTCTCAGGGCCATCTTAGCCACCTCACTCTTTCCACGCTCTAAAATGAATGATAGTTGCCTTTATTTTTCTCAAAACATAGTAAAAATAACAAACAAAAATATCCCTAAGAAAAGTGACTCCAAGATTTTCCCATTCTATTTTCCCATGAAATAGTGGAAATGACTCCCCTAGTGAATGAATTTTTCCTGATGTTTTATCCACATTTTTCAGTTTTCAATATCAACCTAATAAGTCTAGCCATGCACTGTGCAAAAGGAAAGCAAGAGACCCTGCAGGGAGTCATCAATCATACCAATCAGTCAAGAGACAATTAATGTTACATAATATCCAATTATCACCTTCAGATGATGCTACCATTTTTATCTGTTCTCTGAATACTAATAATAGCAGCAGCATTAATAACAAAAATATCTAATATTAGTTCTGAGTTTCATCAGTTATATGATTTATCACATTTGCTTAACACTTTCATCATAATCTTCACAAATCCTCATGACTTTAAAACTCTTGTGAAGTTGATATGGAGATTATTATCATCTTCACACTTCCAAAGATGAAGAGGATCACACTGCGAATTAGTCTAGATTGTTAATGTAACTATAATAATTTTTATTGTAGAAATTACTTATGAAAGAAATAATAGAGCAGGGGTTCCTCACTGCCTCAGGTGTGTTCCAAACTTCCTGAAGGTCAACCTGACTAGATAAGGAAGAAATGCTCATATAGAAAGAGCTTCATAGACTAAGCTTTCTTAATCAATTGCCATTATCTACACAATAGTCCCACAGTAATTTAACATTAATATAGATTACTCTTCAATACCACAGACTCTCAAAGTGTTCAGTTCCTTAATAAAATAAAATTCATTTCTACATAATATGATCATTCTTTTAATACTGTTTGGAGTAATTAAGCTATGGAATTGCTCTACTTGAAATAATTTAGCCTCTATATTCCACTGCTCATTACAAAGGTGACATTTTGCAGCTTAAACCACTCTTACTCCTATTTTTCATCTATATTGACAAATAGGAGTTTTGTGTAATTGAATCACTATAATTTTATTCCAATTTCTCAACCAAAATGTTTTATTGTTTGTTGGTATTTGGTTGGTTGTTTTGGTTTGGTTGGGTTGGGTTTTTCCTAATATCTCACATGGATTCTATTTTTTTTTTTAAGATTTTACTTTATTTTTAGAGAGAGAGAGAGCATGAGCAGGGAGGGGCAGAGGGAGAGAGAGAATCCCAACCAGGTCTACTCTCAGTGAGGAGCCCTACACAGGGCTCAATCTCATGACCTGAGCCAAGATCAAATGAGACACTTAACCAACTGAGCCACCCAGGTGTCCCTGGACTCTGATTTCTTTTCACTTTCTGTCTATTCATAAGAACAAATACAAAACTAAGCTATTACTATCTTTCCTTTTAAATTTCAACCTTGTCAAAGATGAAAATGGATAGAGGACACTGACTATGCAATAGGTCAGACTATATGGTCTTATAGATTTAGAAAATCTATCTTCCGTTAATTATTTCAATTCTCTCTCTTTTTTTTAAAAAGATTTTTTATTTATTTGACAGACAGAGATCACAAGTAGGCAGAGAGGCAGGCAGAGAGAGAGGTGGAAGCAGGCTCCTTGCTAAGCAGAGAGCCCGATGTGGGGCTCAATCCCAGGACCCTGGGATCATGACCTGAGCCAAAGGCAGAGGCTTTAACCCACTGAGCCACCCAGGCGCCCCTATTTCAATTCTCTTTAATTGGATACTAATACCATTCCTATCAAAAGCAGTTTCAAGCATTCACATTTCCAACCCTCCTCTGACTCAGTCTTTCTCTCAGCACATTCTATAGCAAAACCGTTCCCCTACTCATTCAAAAGAATTGTGATGATTTGATTTAATCTTTCTCAGTACTTTACCTCTCTTACCTACTTCCTGAAATATATCCAAGCCCATCCTTTCCTTCCCAGAGTTCAAGTAAATCACCTTTTTCCAGGTTCAATATTAACCCAACCCAGTCCTAGAGTCTTTGACTCCATTTCCTACTTTAACTCTTGCTTTTCTCATTCAATTTTATGTATAAGCAGATTCCTCCCTAATCTATATCTCTGATCCTCATCTTTGTGTTGAGTTTCAGACACTTATATGTATCTCTCTGGTGGTCATCATCTTTTACCTCTACATCACTCATATTCATCAAAATGAACAAATCCAAAACTATTTTTTTATTATGTTATGTTAATCACCATACAGTACATCATTAGTTTCTGATGTAGTGTTCCATGCATGGTTCATTGTTTGTATATAACACCCAGTGCTCCATGCAATATGCACGCTCCTTACTACTCATCACCATGCTAACTGACCCCCCACAAACCCTCAGTTTGTTTCCCAGAGTCCATAGTCTTTCATGGTTTGTCACCTCTCTGATTTCCCCCTCTTCACTTTTTCCCTTCCTTCTCCTAATGTCTTCCATGCTATTCCTTATGTTCCACAAATAAGTGAAACCATCTGATAATTGACTTTCTCTGTTTGACTTATTTCACTTAGCATAATCCCCTCCAGTTCCATCCACATTGATGTAAAAGTTGATTATTCATCCTTTCTGATGTCTGAGTAATATTCTGACTTTCACTCTTCACAGATGACATGATACTTTATGAGGAAAACCCAAAGACTCCACCCCTAAATTATTAGAACTCATATAGCAATTCAGTAATGTGGCAGGATATAAAATCAATGCACAGAAATCAGCTGCTTTCCTATACACTAACAATGTAACTGTAGAAATCCATAATTTTAAAAAGCAATTTTGTGCTTTCTCCTCCATATTTTAACTGGCTATTTCTTTACCTTTTTTTTTTTTTTTTTGAAGATTTTATTGATTTATTTGACAGAAAGAGAGAGAGAGAGAGCGCGCACCAGCAGGGGGAGCAGGAGAGGGAGAAGCAGTTTCCCCACAGAGCAGGGAGCCAGATTCGGGGCTCAATCCCAGAATCCTGGAATCATGACCTGAGCTGAAGGCAAACGCTCAACCAGTTGAGCCACTCAGGAGCCCCTATTTCTTTACTTTTTTATCTCAGTTGATAGTTCAATCCATCTAGTCACGTAAATACAAAACTATAAGTCATCCAATAGTGAGTCCTGACATTTTTACTTCTTAAATATTTCTAGTATTGTTCCTTTCTTTCTATACAGAACAATGTTATACAATTCCATGCCCTCTATCTCTCCCACATGGACTTCTTCAATTACATTCTAAGTTGGTTTTTTTTTTATTCACATAAAAATAAATTGCTTTGCTTATTCTTTTTCTTCCCTGTTCCTTCTTTCTTTTAGTTATGTGTGAGGAAATGAGGTTTCTCTTATTGTCAGTTTCTTTAGAAAATATTATTCTAATAATATTTGGCACTAACCAAATTCAAACTGGACAGATGTCTTATTACATGTAGTTAAATTATTTCATTGCCACGTAAATTTGACTTTTTATGAAAGTCTTATGAAAAAATCATGAGAAGCTGAAAATGCATTTACAAATAATTTGTAAGTCTATGTATCTTGTTTTTCCTTAAGCAGTTTTCATCACATCAAGATAATTTTTAACATCTTTCCAGTCTAAATTTTCTCCAAAACATATTCTTTCTTACTGACTCAATACATTTCTGAAGCATTTAAAAAATGGAATTACTAGAATTTGTCAAAAATAAATGCTTCAATTCACAATCCATAGCTATCTATTGTATGGCAAAGGTGATCAAAACATATTTGTTGTGGGGGCACCTGGGTAGCTCAGTAGTTAAGCCTCTGCCTTCGGCTCAGGTCATGATCTCAGGGTCCTGGGATCAAGCCCTGCATCGGGCTCTCTGCTTATCAGGGAGACTGCTTCCCCACCCGCCCCACCCCCCACCGCCTGCCTCTCGGCCTACTTGTGATCTCTCTCTCTCTTTCTCTCTTTGTCAAATAAATAAATAAAGTCTTAAAAAAACATATTTGTTGTATAAAAAAATGGAAGTTTAGAAGGACAGAAAAAAGGAAGAAAGGGAAAAAACAAGAAATCAAGGGAAGATAATATAATGAGAAAATGGGAGAGAAAGAGGGAAGACATAAAAAATGATGGATGAGCCTTGAAAATTTTAAAGAAACTGACAACTGTCTTATGAGAGTTTACATTTTTCAATGGTTTTAAAATTTATATATAATGAAATTTACTTCTTTTTGTGCATTTCTATTCATTTTTGCAAATGTATAGTCATGTAACCACCTCTTTAATCCAAATACAGAAAAGTTCCATCAACCCAAAACAAACCCTTATATTACACCTTATATTTGATCCCTTATAGTTGATATCCTTTATAGTTGATACCACAAGCCCTTGACAACTACTAATCTGTTGTCTGACCCTATAACTTTCGTTCATTAAATGGTACATAATTTTTCAAACCTTACTTTTTCCATTTAACATAAGCATTGAGATTTATCCATGTTATTGCTAAACAGTGTTTCATTGAATGGATATAGGTGATATTCTCTTTATTCACTTAGTGGTTGAAGGACATTTATTTATAAATAAAGCTCTTATAAGCATTCACACATGGATTTTTATATGTATGTAAGTTTTTATTTCTCTTGTTTAAATACCTAGAAGTGTATATCCCAGGCATATCTCTTTTTTTACAGATTTTTAAACATATTTTTTATATATATATTTTTAGTTTTATTATTTTTATTATGGTAATCACCATGCATTACATCATTAGTCTTTGATGTAGTGTTCCAAGGTTCACTGTTTGCATATAACACCCAGTCCTCCATGCAATACAATACCCCAGGCATATCTTAAGTATGTGTCTAGCTTTCTAAAAATTACCATATTGCTTTTCAAAGTGGTTGTACTGTTTTGTATTCCCATCACCAGTGTATTATCAATTTTTTTGTCATTCTTACAGGTATATATTGACATCTCATTATGGTGGTTTTAATTTATATTCTCTTAATGACTAATAATTTTGGGCCCCTTTTTATGTGTTTATTGCCATACATATATCTTCTCTGATGAAATATCTGTTCAAATATTTGGCCTATTATTTCTGATTAGGTTACTTTTTTTTTAATTTATAGTTTTTAAAAAATATATAATTTGATTAAAAAAAAACTTTGTTGTTTATGTGATTTGTGACTTGTCTCCCTAGTCTTTCTTGCTTTTTAATTCTCTTAGCAGTGTCTTTCATTAAGCATTTTTATAAAAAGATATCTTATAAAAACATTTTTGATGAAATATAAATATATATATATGCATATACATATACATATTGCTTTGAGTTGTGCTTTTGATGTCTAATTTAATAAGTATTGGCATACCAAAAACTCTCAAAGACTTTCTCATACTTTCTCTTCTAGAAGTTTTATAGTATTATGATTTACACTTAGGTTTATGATTCTTTTTTTCAAAAGTAAATTGATTTATTTCTGTAGGTCTAGTTGTAGATTCTCTATACTGTCTCATTGATTTCTGCGTCTATCCCTTTGACAAAACCAAATCCTTCCAATTATTGTAGCTTTACAGGAAGTCTAGAAGTCAGGTATTGAGAGTCTTCAAACTTTCTCTTCTTTTTCAAAATTGTTTTGTCTATATTAGTTCCTTTGACTTTGTATATACATTTATTATTTATTTATTTATTTATAAGATTATTTATTTATTTAGAGAGAGTGTGTGTGAGCAAGGGGAGGGGCAGAGGGAGAAGAGGGAGAGAATCTCCAACAGACTCTGTACTGAGTGTGAAGCATGGGGCTCAATCCTACAACCTTAAGGTCATGACATGAGCAGAAATCAAGATCCACCCAGGTGCCCCTGCATATACATATTAGAATCAGCTTACATAGGTCTACAAAACCATGGCTGGGATTTTGATTGGCATTATATTAAATCTTTAGAACAATCTGGATAGAACTGATATCTTAAAAAGTGTTGAGTTCTACAATTTATTTTCACCATTAGGTCATCTCATGGGTTTTTTTTGTTTTGTTTTGTTTTTCTAGTAATGTTTTCTAGTTTTCAGCATAATAATCCTGCACAAATTTCATTAGCTACATACCCTGGTGTGTCATTTTGGTGCTATTATAAATGGTACTTTAACAAAATCCACTTTTCATTACTCATTGCTAGCATGTAGAAATATCACTGATTTATTTATATTCTCCTTATATCCTGCCATCTTGCTAAACTTGCCTCTAAGTTTCTAGGACCTTCTCACAGATTTCTTGGGGGTTTTTAAATATAGACTATCATGCTATCTGTGAATACACTTTTGTGTATTTATCCCTTCCAATCTATATCTCTGTATGCATTCTATACACCCTCATTGTACTGAATAAGACTTCCAGCAAAATGTTGTACAAGAATGATGATAGCATATACTCTTGCCTTTTTCCCTAATCTTGGGAGGAAAATATTAAGTCTTTCATCATTAATTATAATGTTAGTTATAGATGTCCTTTATGAAAGTACAGAAGTTACCCTTGTATTTTCAATTTGCTGAGAGTTTTGGCCATGAAAATGTGTTGGATTCAACATGCCATTATGGGCTTTGAAAGAGGAGTAGACCACATACATCAGAGCAGCTTCTAAGATATGAAAGCAACAGCCAGTCAACAGCCAACGAGTTAGAGAACCTACAGACTGAGTCTGGTTTGTTTTTTCTATTATGCTGCTCTCTTGGGCTGAAGACATGTTCTTTTCCTAGCAGAAATGTTGAACTCCATTGTCACATATATTTTTGGGAATTCTAGCTTATTTGGGAGCAATGAGGTTACCTAGATAGATTATGAAGGGGAGGAACAAATTTTCCTTTGTCCAAGGTTCTTCTTGCTAGACTAAGAGTTAAATTTACATGAAACAGATTGACAGAAGAAAAACCCTACATTTTATTAAGAGCACACAGGCCTAATAATGAAACTGAGATCCAAACAAATGATCCGGGCAGGCAGTTTTTATACATTTCAGACAAAGAGAAAGTAAATGTGTGAGAAGTTGCCAGGATAAACAAAACCTGCATTTTGGAGTTTAAGGAAGTGAAATTTTCAGTAAGTGAGATTTAATTTATGTATCAGTAGTAAAAAAGTAGCAAGATTTATTTTTGCAGCTTTCTCAGCTTTAAAGTTTCTATCTTTGGTGATAGGGATGTCCTGTTACTTATACAAGGAGGGTATTCTTCATATGGGAAATTTATTTCCTGCTTTCAGGAGTGACAGAAAACTGTCAGTGTCCCTGCCCTGGCTGTTACCCAGGTAGTTTCACTTCAAAATAACCAGGATGCTATTGTGGTACATTTTGGCAGCCTGCTGTTGGCCCCTACAACCACTAACATAGCACATTTGCTTACTCTTTCCCTCCCAGCAAATGTTAAATAGTTGCTGTGTAGTGAGCTTGTACCGGTGGATATTAAATCTGAGAATTTGTCATGAAATTTAGCATGGATTATTGTTCTAATTGCTACATTTCTGTGGCAGCATTGACAGTGAACAAAAATGGTATTTGCTGAATCTTTTTTTCTGGTTTTTATTTAAATTCTGGTTAGTTAGCATACA
Source organism: Taxidea taxus jeffersonii (assembly GCA_003697995.1). Lineage (NCBI taxonomy): Eukaryota > Metazoa > Chordata > Mammalia > Carnivora > Mustelidae > Taxidea > Taxidea taxus. The sequence goes on along the minus strand of ML103838.1, from coordinate 24,228 downwards.
GTGTAATATTAGTTTCAAGTGTACAATATAGTGATTCAACATTTACAAACAGCACCGAGTGCTCATCAGAGCAAGTGCACGCCTTAGTCTCCATCACTTGTTTAAGCTATCTCCCACTATCTCCCACTTGTCTCCCACTATCTCCCACTTATCTCCCACTATCTCCCACTT